>JAIPRN010002667.1:3074-28060 GCA_025469175.1 Geopemphigus sp. TES_GeoC_2020 | reverse complement strand
ATTGGCGCCATTCGGTAACGAACGAATAGCGCGAAAACGAAAAGTGTTCGAAAAAAAATAAAACACGCTTCGGACAACAAATCCACGTAGAAAACGGTCCCCCGTTCAAAATCGGAAACCCGATTAACATATCGTCGCGTTCACGCGCTAATTAGGCCAACACGTGCGTCCGAAATTCGTTGCCGATATTAGGCCACAAATGTCACGTAACAAAATGTTCGTTTTTCGCGCGTACAAATGTTTTCCGCCGAATTTATTTCGGGCTTTATAATCCCCGGACGGGCCTTCGATTCATTTTACGTGCCTGTACGATGGATCGTCTAGCCTTCGCCGTGTGACCGAACGTAATTCCAACGACATTTTAAACACGGCAACAACACGAGCGAGTTCGTATTTCCAACCGCGTGTACATACGCGGCGCGAACTGTCCTTTCGTAAATAACTCCAAAATACTTTCCGTATTCGTCGGTTCGCTCGTTTCGAATATTAGGCAACACACGTCATCCGATCGGTTCGGCCAAACGGCCGTGTTGTGATTTTGTTCCACGGGCGTCTCGTTTTTACTCAAAAGCGAATCCGTACGTATTTCGTATTTTTTAAAAGAGAAAAACTGGAGTACAATTTTACTTTTTTCTAGTTTCCGCCTTTTTTCTTCTTATTTTTTTTTTTTACGATTTTTCTCGCGTACTTTCTTCGATATTTTCAATACACCGCGGAAATAAGTCTTTCGAACGCAACGAACACGTCGTTGGGCAATTAGTGAGTAATCGTCGACGATATAGTTTTGTTTTTTTTATAAAACTACGTACAAGAATACACTGTAGCTCGATAATTGAACCAATATTTCAATAGGCGTATAAATAGTCGAAACGATAGAATCCACCCGCAATCGTTGGCGCGAACGTACGTAATTTATTACCGCTAATAGACGTAAAGTAAGAAATCGTTTTACGAGAATTGATCGCCATAAGAATGCGTCATTCGCGCAAAACCGTTGGTTTTCGTTCGGATTGATAACCGATTGTCATCACTGGACGTACTTTCAAAGACATTTCGACCTAACGGCGACGCAAAACGTTCTCAATAGCGTCGTAAATGAGCTTTTAAACGCGCGTATTTCTACGGTAGACGAACGTGTATTTCGACCTTAACTATTATATCGCGTCCGCGGATATTTCGATTCGTATCGGCGCGTAAAAGCCTCGTCGCCGTCAAGTTCTTATAACCCGACGGTTCGGACAATTACGATAATTATACGTTAATTATATATATTGAAAACGAACTTACCGGGTTTCTATCGTTATCGTCGACCGGAGATAAACATTTTTTCGTGATTGCCGGCGAAATTACCGGGCCGGTAATTATTCCGCGAAACTCGGTACGAATCGTGAACGCTAGATCGTGACGAGACCCGTCGAATGTCGACGTTCCAGCTATTTTTCGGGTTCAAAGTACGCGACGACGGTACGACAAACGTACTGGAAAAATACGTTCGCCCCCTTAAACTCGTCCGGGTATCGTCCTGAGGGAGAAATAATTGACGAACGGGGACGATGTCCGAGACGCCATTCGTTCCGTCCGTCGCCCGCGCTAATTCGCACGATTCGATCGTGTCATCGCCATTCGGAGGGCGTTCAACTATCGATCGTCCACAATACGTTCGATTCGAATTCGTTCCGAAACCGACGAAATTCGACCAACCTGGAAGATCCGACACAAACAAGTACGTAAACGATATTTTTTAACGCATTTTCGACTTACGTGGAAAAAACTATCGGTACCTATTGTACTAGATACGAGAATATTACCGTAGTGAAATAATAGTTCTGGTCAATCTTGTTTATAACTCGGTTGTATTTTACGTTCGAAATGAAAACCCGTCGGAGTACTTTATTTTAGATCGGCCGTTTCTATTCGTTCGTACGAATTACGTGCAAACTAGATCCGTCAACTATCACGAAACCGTCGGCGTGTGTAAGTGGTACGTGTAAAAATAACGATTCTTATACGGTTTCGTTGGACTTTAACGAAACCGTGCGTCGATGGATAACAGGAAAAATAATAAATCGCTTCTACGGTTAAAACATTCGTTCGTCCCTAATCAACGGCCGCGTGCTGTTATTCGATCGATCAGTTTATGAACGACAAAAGTATATCGGTTTTGGGCGGCGGACGAAAGGCGATTATTTTATAATCGTTTAATTCTTAACGCTACGGTTTTTTTTAGTAATATACACAGGTGTAATCGAAATACGCTACTTGGATTTAAATTTAATTTTTTTTACGAGTAATTCGTAGTCAATATTATACGAGATAATTGTTTTTAATAAACCGACAATTATTAGGTACCGTCCGCTCGATAGTATAAATAAGCGGTACTTGTCGGATAATATTTTTGAAAACGACAAAAGTCAATTGTAATTACGACGCGTTAACGCGCAAATATTTGCCAATTCGACGAGATTTTTATTTCGTTGTACGTACGTTCAGTTTTAGGTTATATACCGTTATCGTGTTTTGTATCTTTCAGCGAGTTCTAAACGAGTCGCGTAGATCGCGTTACCGATAGATTCCGTTTAGAAGTGTCCGAGTAGATTGTTCGCCTCGATTGCGCACGCGCGAATACTAGCGCAAATATGTTTACAATTAATCATCGCGTTCCGAGTGTTGTACACGGGCACTGGACTACGAAATTGAGAATCGACGTGGCGAAACGGTGTAATTTCTTGCGCGAGTCGTTTTCGACGAAATTTCGTTAGATGTTGGGATAACGGTTTTACGCGAACAATCGTAAAAGCACATACGGTCGGAAGTAAAATCGAGCAACGGCAATCGTTCCGCGGGTCGGACAACGCGTTCCTCTGTCCTGCGATACGGCCGCGCGCCGTGCCGGTAGATCCGACGATTTTCTCTGCATGTACGACGCTAAACCGTAGCAGCGCTAAACATTCGAGTTACCCGCGTTAAGTACCGACGGAAATGACGCCTAATTCAATCGGCAATGTTTCGTTTTAGTAACTGAATCCGTGGAAATCGCGCGCTTTTCGTTTGCCCGTCATTAAACCCCGGTCAACCGAACTTTTTGTTTTCTTTTTCGTTTACCGATTCACTTAGTGACCACAACTGTCGTTTGGTTATATTATTTCGAACTCGGACCGTATTTTTATCTCGTCCTTTCAAATTTTCACACACACACACACACACACACACACGCCTAAACGGTCGACGAGTGTTTTCGGGCCTAGACGACAATTTCGGAACGATTTCCGCGCGCACCCGTCACGGGCGTACGTTATCGATAAATATTGGGTTCGGCAAACGTTCCACTCTCCGGAAATGTCGTCGATCCGATCTAATTACTTTCGACGTGGTTTTAGGTTTTCGAAGGCTTTCGAAGATTTTAGGATCGCCACGGCGATCGTCGGCGCTAATCGCTTCACGACCTACTTAAAATCATTTACGAAGTTTCCGTCGCTAATTTCCCGAGTTCTTAACGCGGAACGTGACGCGAACGCGACACTGTTTCGTTACTGGAACGTAATATTCGCGTGGGTACGTTGTATTTTTCGGGCCGTCACGATTTCGGCTACGATTATTTCGGTCCCGTCGGGCGTCGTACGCGCACGTGAATTACGACGCGCCGACGTTTACAGCACAAGGGGAACAAGATATACGGTTTTCTTTCTCCCGGCGTTCGTGTTCCGCGGAGCGTAAAAGCGAGACGAACGAATTTCGTTCGTCGGCAAAAAAAAGAAATTACGGAGTTTCTCGAAGGCCGCCGTATCGCGTACCGTACGAATCGCGTGTACGCGCGGAATGGCGGCGTACGTGTAGCGAAACGTACGGCAGGAGAAAAAAATGTCGCCGAAGTGTGCCCGACGATAATAACGAGTTGAAAATAGAAAGTGTTTACCGGCGATAATAACGATATTTATTGCGCGGACAAATCGAGTTTGCATAATCCCGGACGGCGTGTCCGAGAGACCGCCGGGCCGGGTGTAAGAAACGAAAGAAAACCGAAAACGGGCGCACCTGCCGGGAGAAATACCGATTAATATTCTCCGTAACGGAAGTGTCCGAACTCATTTTTGTCGACGGTCGTAGAACGTGTAAACAACTCTCGACGGGCCAAACGTACATAATTGACGCGTACGACTTGATGGAAACGGAAAATTCGAATAATGACATTCGGCTTTTACGCGATATGTACCGTTAAATATTCTCTAAAATAATCGTTCCGTCACGTCGACGCGAACGTATTAGTTCATAAATGTATTACGTTAATATCGTTAGGTTTTTTTCATAAATCGTAAATATTTTACCGAACACGTACGCGAACGACGTTCGTCCGCTAGTATTTTGTTCAACTGAAGTTGCGCGTTATTGGTTCCAATTTTCGGAACCGATACCCGAATGGACGTGTCCCGTCTATTATTTTCACGCGTTTCGTAAAAAATTTGTTCGCGCACGACCGGATTCGTTTTTTTTTTCCAATCGCTTGCCCGAGTGGGTATCGCCAATAATCGATTAAAGGCACTTCTCGATTCACTTCCGTTTGTTGGGATAGGAGCCGACTTTACCGCGTCGCGACTAAAACGGTACCGCGTTCAGATTTGACGATAGCTCCGCGATAATTCGGGGAGGGTAAAACGTTATATATCATATCGGTAAAATAACTGCCGATCCTTCGGAAGAGGCGGTGCGAGGAAGTCGGTAAACACTAAGTAGTTTGGAAACCTCTGTTCTGTACGGTGTAAGGATATAGCGATGGTCACGCGTTGACGAACTTGCGGCGCACATTTTGCGAACCACTACGCGCGCGCTACGGAGGCTGAATTCCTCGGTGGCCACCGTCAAGTCGAAACGAAGTGTATATATGTGAGTGTACATGTTCGGTGGGGGCCGCGAGATCTGCACGTCGTAGTTATATAGAAAGTGGTCGAGCGACTTCGCGGCGGCGTTATACACTTCAGAGAAACCCGTGGCGGGGCTACGATACTAATAATAATAATAATATTCAACATGGCCGCCGCCGAGAACGACGACGAGTGCAAGTCTGCGTGACCGCGAGTCGGTTTATGTGAGTACGTAGTTAGTAGTTGGCAGTACGCGCGTCCGAGGCGACGTCGTTTTGTCGGAAAATCGCGCGCGCGTGGGTGCGTGTGGGTGCGCGGTTTCTATTAAATTGTTATCGCCGAGGAATCGTTTTTCGTTCCTGTTTGTCTACCGTCGACCTGTTGTTTTGTTTATTGATCGTTCGTAACGCGTCGCGCCGTAGCTTATCGTACACGTCGGACGGTGGTGTGTCGCGTGGGCGGCGAGTTCAACGGTGGTCGTCCCAGTTACAGATTATGGTGTACTACCGGCCGGAACGCCGCTTGGAAAGGACGACGACGGAACAGCAGCCACGAACCGGCGCGAAGCGATGAAACCGTCAAAGGCTACGACGGTCGCCGCCGTCTGGACTTGGCTGCCGGCGGCGGTCATCGTCCTGTACGCGCCTCGGCCAGGTCAGTAAAAACCGTCGGACGCGACCAATTGTTATATACCGTTCGTTACCCAACCGAGTGGCGTCGACGTAGATGACCTCGGATGACAATTCGTATCGTACGGGCGATCGTTGTCGTTGCGACGTAAACGGTATCGCGTGTTCGACAACGACTCAAATACGGTGGCAAATAAACACGCGCCGTGGCGCATTTTCAACAATTCGGCCCGATACTCTCCGTTCAAACTCGATCCGAAGCGACGTTCTACAAAAATCCCTTCTCCGATCACATCCGCGACTTCTTGGCGAAACGCACTCCCCCCCGCACCAACCACAAAACACAAACCGTACCCATTAACGGGTCGACTTACTAGCCCCTTACTTCCAACCACTAGTAGAGGCGAAACACGCCTGGAATAGTAAACGGCAAAGCCGTCCCGGCGAAGCGAAGCCACTCCGGTTTGTCCGTCGTCAGTCGCCGCGTCGGGCGTACCAATCGACGAAGGCCGATGCGACCGCGGGGTTCCGGACTCGGGCCAGTCTTAATCCGCGCGCGTATTGTTCGGCCGAACACGCGACGACGGACCTCGTGCCCCGTTACCGCTCGCCAGTCGATAAAATACGACGACGCGTCTTACAACCTCGGGATCCCTGAAATTTTGTTGTTCGTGATCGGAGACAAGTGGGCCCAAATGGCGTCGTCGTGGTCACGGCGACGAATCGATTGTTCGAAATCGTTATTGCCGTTAATTATTGTTAGGCCAATCGATTAATCGAAACTTTGCGTAGGTCGAAAAACGATGGTTGTTTCGCCTGTTCGATAACAACGAATACGGACGTTTATATTGGACGCTTTTGGTTTTATACGAATACAACGGAAACGTTTCAACGATTTTCGCCGCGTTTTGAAAAATCGAATTCCCGTCAATTGTACCGCGGCAAAATACGACGGCTTTATGCTGGAACGAAACGGTGCAATGTGAACGAGCCGTTGGCACTTTCGTCAAGTTCGTTCCGTAACATTTTCGTTCAATTTCGTCCGAAATGTTCTACGTTTCGACATATTCAGTATAACCTTAAACACGGCGACAGTAACGGTTTATCGAAGATCGATTCGTTAATGCTTAATTCGTAATTTCGTTTTCAAACGTATGCTCGGTTTGCCCGCTTTCTAACGCCTATCGCGATCGCGTATCAATTACGAAATTATAATATCGTAAAAGTTCGATCGATTTTTATTCCCGAAGCTCTACTACGGTTCAAGTATAGAATATTATATACTTTGCCGCCGAATTTCGCGTTATTATTATTCTTTGCGCGGCATAGTAACGGCGTAGTCGTGAGGTCAAGGTGACGACTCTCGGATTTTTCGCTTTTTTTTTTCTAAATATATTCCCCCTTATTGTCCGCCCGAATTTACGTAACGGTCCAACAGCGCCGCGACACATCTCGCGGCTATTATAACGCGACTACGAAACGTTATTTTTACCGTTTTCAAATGTACAACGTGTCCCGTATATCCCGTCGTCCGGACTTACAAAGTTACAAAGAACGCGGAAATCGATTTCGTTTTGGAAAAATCCGCGAGATCTCGTGCAATTAACTCGCCACACGGAAATGTATAACGTTCCATTATATTATGGTAAATATAATTCGCGTTATCTAGGCGACAGATATCGCGATACGAATTGCGCGTCTACGAAATGACGCAGTTTTCCGTCCCTTCGCCCTACTTTTCAGTTCACCCGTCACGGCCATTTCGAACGTACGTCTTTTTTAAAAATCGCTTCATCCTCGTCGACACTTTGGTGTCGCTGCATATTTCGATGGAACACGACCGTTGAAGCGTTTCCGGCGTTAACAATGTTTGTCTATTTGTCACCGTCGATCGCTTATACTTTCTTCGATTATTAAGCTCTACACGAAGATTTCCGTCTGTATTTAGAACGGTCCCTTCAATAATTATGAAACCGTTATTTTCGTTTCCTCGCGTTATTACGAATTGTTTAATATTAAATCTAACGGTTAAATAATCGCGATTTAACTTCGACAAAACGTCACCCTCTTCGGTTTTCGCGAAAACGGATTACCGGATTTTTCAATTCTACTTTTTCCAACCGGCGTTATAGAAATTCCATTTTATACGCCGCCGCCGTGTCGTGTGAATATATACAACGGAAGTGATATTCGAGCCAATATAGAGTTTATTATAGCGTATCAATAATTTCGATACTTAAACACGTTATTACAGACGCCTGTAACGTAATCAAAAGTAACTTAACCTAATCACAATATATCGTCGGTGTTTAACAAATAACGTGTATATATATATATATATACACACACACATACACGCGTATTGAACAAATAAAATGTAAAAGTTGATTTTCCGAAAACACGATGTTATTTAGGCTTTCTCTTTTTATCCGCTCGGACGCTTTTAATGTATAAAAATACGAATTGTTTCTTTTTTTGGAAATGTTTATAAATAGTGCTTAACAAGAGTAAAAAGTATGAAAAACCGGTCGTAAAATATTTTTAAACGTTTCTATTTAGACCGTACGTATAATTTATAATTACTGCGGGGTACCGTTCGAACGAAAGCCTATTGGCCACGGTTCAGTTACTATATCGGACAATTGTAATAATTAACGCGAGACGACGTACGTAATTTGCCTTCTCCATCGAATAAACGTATAATCAAACTGATTACGCGTGTACGAACGATACTTTTAAAAACGATCGTTACTATTTCGGATATGTTGTCGAAACGACGTTTTCTTCAGACCCGTCGTCGTCGCGAGCGACGATTTACACATATCCCGGGGATAGCCTAACCACGCGGTATGATAACATACGCGGAAAATATTTCTCGAAAATAATAACGGAAGCGTACGGTCGCGCGTTGGGCATTTTTCGGCGTATACGACGGGAATACCCGACGGCTAAATCGTCGACGAACTAACGATAATAACGAAGACGGGACAGCTGGCTCGCTCTATAAACGGCACTCGTTCCCGTAGTTCAATCGTCAGGCTAACCTTAATGTATCGTCCCGCGTAGCGTTCACGTCGACATTTTCGTCGGCAATTATCCCGCCATCGAGCTTAATAACAACGGGATTTCGGTACGTCGATTATAGTAATCGATCGAGGATTATACACCGTTGACGACGATAACTCGCCTTCTGGCCGTCTCGATTCGTATTATAATATCACGTCAATATCGTAATCAATTTCCTAACCATTGACGCACGGACGGAACTACCGTCGAGCCTAATGCGTTTAACCCTACAAGGTTAAACACGTTAGATTCAACCTATTCGCGCGTAAAAATCGAATAATGTTTTCGCTTTTAAAATAATACACGTCTTCTAATCGCGTGTTCCGACCGTAATATATCCGGGTAAACGGATTCCCGTCGGCCGTTACCGACGATACCGACGCGTCGTCAAGGTGAACGCGGGCGCGTATACATATTGTTGTTATGTACTCGTTGTGTTATACGTCGACGGTCTTACGCAATCGTCTTAAAACCGTCCCGGAGACGGCGGGAGGAAGGGAGGGAGGTTACCGCTTTCGAATATTGTATTATTCAACGGCCCGGAGAATAATACCGGTAATTTTAAATTCAAATCGTACGCCGCCCCGGGTACGGAACTTGCGACATTTGCATACGAATTTGTTTCCGTTCATCCGCGACGTCGCGGACCAAACATTGCTTTCGCGTAATTACGACTTTCGACGTGAATTCGGAATTTCGCCTAACACGTTCGAATTACGGTCGGCTGTGCCGACGTACGTGTTCGTTGTTGCCGTGTATTTCGTGTTAGGAAACACCTAACCTAACCGTAGTTTTACGTTTTCGCGTAATGGCTCTATTAAACGACAAGAGGCTCTATTTACCGGGCAATTCGTCGGCATCGGCTCTTCCCCTCCGCGAGACCTTTGCGTTAGTCGTAAATTATTATCGGCGCGAATGCGACTCGACACGTATATGCGCCACATTCCGCTGGCTCAGAGGAATGACTATCATCGGGCTCCTTAGGTTTCAAATTTTTTTCGTCGTTTTTGGAAAACGTACTTTCTACAGAACGCGTTACGCGTCGATTTTCGATTACGTTTACAACGAAAAGGAAACAACGTGTACGATTCGATCGTATTCAATTTATCGAAAAGGAAGTCGCAAAGTCCCCGTTCTGTATGAAATCTTTCTTCTCCCGGTAGAAATAAAAATTTATCGTAATCGAATTTAATTACCCCGCGAGGCACGAGAGTTCTTCAATACGGCGTGTTTTCGAGGAAAAAAATCGGATTCTGCGCCGAGCTCCTTTAGAAAATTTCTGAAAAAAATCGAAAAACGTTATAAGTACAGGCCCGTTATATACGATGTCCTATCTTTACCGTAAAGTGAAATTCGTTTCGCTCGAAGCGAAAAGTGAAAAATTTAATTCGCTTACGTAATAATTATTATCCGGCGTATTCGCTCGTTTTAAGATCTTAAATACTGTAATAGCAATTATTTTTTTAAGCGCGCGTTCTTTGACCGTTGCGGTCGTCCGTAATGGACGTTTCGTTTAGTTCTTCGGCGATTATGCGCATCGTAGAACGAAAAACAACGTTAGCTAACGTTCCGTTCATAAATTTTCGATTAAAAACAAATCGAAATTATTCCGAACGTTTCTATTCTAATTCAATGGTTCCGGGAAACGTTCCTGCCGAATAATTTCCGTTCCGACATACCGCGATTTTCACCACTGTTATCGTTACTATCGCGATAATGTTGTCCGTGAGATATCACCGACGATATTTTCTTCGACCGCAAATGTCTAGGCCGTAAAGCACTTCGGTGGTTCTATTAAAACTCGGCCGGTGTTCGATAAAATAAAAATAAAAACGTCGTTTCGGTTTCGAGTATAACAATGCGATACGCGTTCGTCGACGGGTTATCCGTTATATATCGTATTCGTTTGTGTGCAGTAGTCAAAGTGCTAACGCGCGCAATACTTTTTAGACCTTCCGAGCGCTGAATTTACGACTCGCGCGATAATTGCTGGAATTTCTCCACGACCGCAATTTGTACATATTTCCACCGAGTATAGGAACGACGGTGACGACGACGAGTGACCCGACGTATAAATCGTATTGCTCGACGCACGTCCGTTGCGCAAATGTCCCGCGAGTATACCGAGCGATTATTTTAACGTCCCACGCTCGACTGCTCGGTCAGTTTATCGAATTTATCGTTTATTTTTTTTTTTTATCTATTTTAATACAATTACGAAAATACGTAACCGTAACGTCGTATTTTCGTAAAAACAATTATATTTTTTAATTTCGCGCTTTAAACGTCCCCTGCGTTTATTTTTAAAGGGAACACAAATGGACGAGAGAACGTCTGATTAAGTAACTACGGTTAAGTCGGCGCGTATTTTATCTATACTTATAACGTCGTCTTTACGGATATATTGCGAACCGGAGTAAAACGAAAAAAAATAAACGACTGGCGATAGTTCGTAAACAGCCGTGTTCGATAAATTATAATTAAATTAATAAAACTGGAACGAACGTTCGACAAATTCGTGTGCCGAAAACGCGCGCGCTTCAAAATGGAAAATGTAGAAACCGGCGTTTCGTTGTTGTTCGATATTTTGTAAAAATAAACGAGTGGGAAGGAGGAGTGGTTGTCGTCGAAGAAAACCGCGATTGAGACGAATAACAGAATCGCTCTGTACAGTAAAGTTTTTAATAGAAAAATTCGTACTGATACGAACGTCGCAATAAGAGAAAACTCGCATAGACAACGTCGAACGATAATCAGTACGTATCGCGTAGTATATAATCGCGTACACGGCGGGGAAACGAGTACGACGCGCGCGGCGTTAATAATAATCGGCTCGGCTACGGTATAATTGTGCAGCGACACGAGACGATTTAGGTCGTCGGCAACGGTGTCCGAGACATTTCCAACCGATTCGAAAACGAATCGTCTACGGAATACGCGCGTACGTGTTCGATTTATTCGAAATCCGCCGTTCGCGTTTACTTCGCTCAGATGTCCGCGTTCTAGCGCCGCGCGCGCTACGAATTCCACCGTCCGAATTTCGAAATCAGATTTTCGACTCCGACCGAGTCGGACATTGTATCGATTATGCGCGTTGTTTTTTCGTCTGTCAACGCTCTCTCGTTCCAAATAGAGACGCGTAGCGACAGATAGAGAGAGAGAGAGAGTGCTCAATCGATCTTCATACGCGTCACTTTCCAGTAGCGAATTATTTCTAGTGCTGTACGACGCGTTTTCACGTTTTCTCAATAGTTCCCTTCGGTGTAAAGAAATAAGACCGAATCGCGACAAAAATAAAACCGGTAAAATTTCGTCGAACAATTCGAAACAGACAGTTTATGCGATAAGTTCTGCAAATATTCTAACGAAATAATTTCCGATATTTTGCTACACAAAATTGTCTCGTAATGTATACCATTTTAGGCTCTGTCACGTCGCGAACGCGTTTATATCCAGATATTCAAGTGGAATTGAATAAAAATGTTAAACTATTAGTTTATTTTTTTTTTTTATAATTTTAACGGGAAAATTTCATAAAAATATGAACCGCGTTTAACCGATAATATTACGCCATTATTATTCGTCGTCGACAATAAATAGACGATAACGACAATTATCTAATTTTCTAATTTGCCGACTCGCGAATTTAATACGCACAAAGTTGGACGTGTGAACAATAATTCGAACGTTTTAAATTGTTTCAATGGCTTAAAGTCCCGAGTTTAAACCCTTCGTATTGTACGTGAAAACGGTCTAAAACTAGATATCGGTCAAGTGTAAGTTTTAAAAGGAAACGGTGAAAACGTTTACGACGTTATTACCTAAGTCGTATAATTCTAACGCGAATGTTCGAGTAGTAGTTTCAAGATTTCGATGCTATTTTCCCACCGGCCGTAATTGACGAACAAAGTATTATTTTGTATCTAGGAGCGGAAAGAATTCTAAGTAAATCAAAATTGTGGCTAGCGTGTGACGATACGGTTTTTTTTCTTTATTTGTATTTGTATAGGGACAAAACGATTAATAGAGTCGGCGCGGAATAGTGAAACTATTTCGTTACGTTTTCGTCAACTATGTATGACGCGAGTACTAATGACTACGTGGCGCGGACAAAGAATTCCCGGCCACGAAATTAATTTGATTCTACTCGAAAACATAACGTAACCGAGATAAATAAACGCGTAAACGTGGCACGGTTTATTCGAATACTTATTTCGGGATCGTGCGTCGAATATTTTTTCATTCCGAAACCGTTTTGTTTGTATCGGCTACTCGAAGTGCATTTTTTTCTTTTTGTTCTTTTATCAAATCGCCTTCGAATCACGCGTATAACGTGTACCACGCACGTTTACCAAAAGTCCGTCCGTGTACGTAGTTTTTCTGACGAAAATGAGAAATTGAAAATATTCCGAAAACGATTCTCCGCGACGTCGTTTCGAACAACACGTAACTCGTAATTAATACAGCGTCGTGTGACAGATGCCTTTTAACCGGCTCGACCAAGTGACGCTCGAGCACGTTTACGACATTTAATATTTCGAGCACCCTAAAATGTCGGCGTCGAACGTCCGATTTCTACCCGACGCGATCGCTAATCGAAACGACCGGCGCGATTAATTAACGCGAAAAATCGTTGGACGAGTTTCGGGCGTTTATATTTAACGGACGACGTTGACGCGGCGCGCGACGTCGACCGTCAACGTAAACGAACCGAATATTCTCGTCGGCGTGATCGTCCGAAATTGGCTTCGAAACACTACCGTAATGAAATACATTTACGCGAATACTCCGCGGGACTCGTACGCAATAGCCGCGGACGGTATTGGACCGCCTCGTGACCACGCCATTTTCTCGTTTACGTCGAAACGTAATCCGTTTATTCTTTATGTCCGTTACCCGATTGAAGTCGGGTATACACCCCCCCCCCGCGATTTCTATTTAATCGTCTCGCGGCCGTTCGCCGTGTCGTTTCGAAATAAGAATCGCGCGATTACTGAACGGTTCCTACTTGGGTCTTGGACCGCAGCGATATTGCCGCGTAAACGCGCGTACGCTTTACGCACGGACGGTGCGCGCGAAAAATGATTATATACCGGCGAACGCCTTGAAGGACGGCGTATTGTTCCCGTCCACTTCTGTAACGCTACGCGATAGAACGCGCGTACGTCCGTTTATAAGGCTGTTTTTCTTAATTAGTTAGTAACGAAATGACGTGTATACTCGCCCCTAATAACTTGTGGTATACATACCTATCTGCGAGCAACGTACCTGGGCCGAGGAACGCGTGGAGAGGTATAATTATTTTTATTATCCGGAAATGTAACGGCCGAAAGACAATGGCATTCTCGTTTTTCCAAAACCCGTTTTTGAAATCTGATAGACGGAACGCGTAAACGATTTCCAGTTTCGTACAATATAATAATAGACCATTGACGACCATCGTCGGTGTCGAATAATAATAATAATAATAATAATAAAAATACTAATAGTAGCGCGAGTGTAAGCGAACGAACGCGAACGTCGCGATACGACGCCAATAATCGTAAAAAATAAAAAACGCGACGATATAAAAGTAACAGCATTTTCTAGAACGTGTGGCATTCAGTGTCCGAGAAAAAAAACCGTCGTTCCATTATATAAGCGTCTATTTTTACGTCGTTTATCTATTGAACGAAAAATGTAATGTATGACACGAACACCGTGTGTGTCGTTTATATATATATATAGATAAATATTTACGGTGTACCGTAAAGTATAGAGAACGAGTGAATAAATCGTTTAGAACGTGTCGTTCCCAACGAAGAACGCGAAGAAAATTCAGTGTCGACGACTGATATTTTAATCGATACGTAAAAAATGTACGTACGCGTTATTTACTTTTCAAGTAGAAAATTAACTTTAAACGACGTAACCTCGGTCGGACATTTCGTAATTAACGGTAATCGAAGAAAACAGAGGGATAAAACCTGGCCGTATACCTCTCGCGCGTTAACTATATTATGGGCAACGCGCGCTAACACATTTTACCTCATTTACTCGCCGCAGGTACTACTTGGCCAATTGTATTACTTAACCCAACCTAACTTATCCGTCAAGCGGACAGAACACTAACGCGCCGCCTTTCGTAACCTATTTGGCGCATTGCGTAGACGCCGGGCTAACCTCGAGCGCGAACCGTTATTACGTATTCAAAAGCGTGGGACACCGAACAGGCAAACATAAATCGTCAAATCGCACATATTTCCGTGCCGGGAAACGAGAGTTTCCGTGCAACGTGATTAAACGCGAAAATTCGTGATAGCTCGAACGGACGTTTGTCGACGTGAAGCCAAAGCGGCGAGTGTGAAACCGAGAATCGGCCGACCGAGCCAATGAAAGCGAATCGCCTATTTGGCGCGTACGATTCACGATTTTCGGTCAAACGAGAGAATAAACACGGCGACGCGTCCGTTTTTTTTTCGCCCCCTCCGAATCGAATAAAACGCGTGTACGCCCGTCGTTCGCCTCTGAGGCAGGCCGTCGTAATAATAATAACGTACATTGTTCACGTCGCGGCAGTCGAGTCGTGTACGGTGAAAATGTTCTCGCCGACACGTTACGACAGACGTCGCGCGCCACGACATTTTCGGTATAGGCGCGTCGATTTTTTTACGTAATTATCTACGAAGCCAACGGACGACGTGTCGATCGTGGTGCGGCCGCATACACGCGCTAATATCGCGTCCTTAACGATCAAACGTGCGCAATATATTTCTACGCGTTTTCTACAGGCGTACCGAATAAAAAAAAAACGTCGCTCGTGTGAAAGCGTCTCAAATATCGGGCCGAAACAACAATAATAACGCGGACGACGCTGCTAGTCGTCGAATTTCCGGATTATTACGATTTCCGGATATTATAGTTCATTTTACTTCGATTTCGCGAACCACGCTAAGTCTCGGGAAATACGAATAATCGTTTATAAACGCTCGTACACGTTTATTTCATATCCCCTCCACTCACTACCGACATGCCCATTCATATACCCACCAATCAACGCGTCATCGTTACTTCGTATATTCCTTGCACCTCACCTCGTCCATATCCCGCCGAAACACTTGCTTGTCTTTTTCTTCGCATCCTACTCGTGGCGCGTACGCGCTCGCTGCATTCAACACGTTTTCCTCCAAAATCAACATTACTCCATCACGTTTCCTTACTACGTCCACCGCTTTACTTTCCATTTCCTCGTCCAATATTACTCCTGCACCATTCCCTCCTGTACAATTCTTACCCCGAGCATACTATTTTATATCCCTCTCGTATTACTCTTGCTTTCTCTCCTTTCCACTTTGTTTCCGGCGCACGACGAATATCGACTTTTCAATACCTCTACCGATTCTCTACTTCTACCAGTCGTTCATATTAGCCGACCTCGAATAGCTGGGAAAATAAGGCGAGCAAGAAAAAGAAGATATACCCGTATAACGTTTACCACGTTGACTACCTCGAGATTACTAGGATACTGTCGGTATTTTTTTTTCACGCTTGTCTACCTTCGCATATTTATCACTTTTTCCTCTCGCTTACCAAACGAATTGTTCGTAAACAGTAAATAATACGAAACGAACGTCTTATACGAAACAAACGTCCGGAACTTGCGTCAGTTTCACGAATAGATAATAGTTGAGAGAATCGTAGGACAATTTTTGAAAATTATGCTCGATAGCCGACGCGTTAAAGCGGTTTTCTACGCGTTCCGTCACGTAATTTTTCGTAATATTCGTAGTTTCACATCCCCCGGCCACCTGATTCGTTGCAGCCGTACGTTTTGGATCATCGACGGTTTTTATCTCCAATTGTATTTTTATACGGAAATGGACGACGCGTCTAAAAAATATTTCCCGAGTAATTGGCGTTTAACTTCGGGACGCGGTCGAGTGGGGCGCGGACGTGTATCGCCGTAAACATCGCGAATTCGCTAACGCGGAAACGCGCCGCTGTTTATCGGAAATTCGTTTACGCCCGGCGGCGGTTAACCGAACTAGCCGATAATAACCGTCGAATAATAATAATCGTTCGGAAATACCGATCGTTTTAATTAGAACCGTTTGTCCGTCGGAAAGCGAAAGTTTACGCGTTTACGTGTACAACACCTTGGCGAACAATCGTGGTGCACATTGCGCGCCGATAAATATATTTGGTTCGTGAAAGCGTTCATTTTTACGTTCGACGGCCGTCGAAACCGTCCGGCAATAGGCGCGCATCTCGAATACCGTACAGAAAGGAGTGGGCGCCCGCGCGCGTGTGTGTACGAGTGTCAAATGTAAATTCGAGTGACGGAGAAAAAATAACGCTGGCGCGGTAAACGGAGAATAAATTACGAGCTCCTACCTGTAATAATATGTGAAAGTAAGTCGCGCTGGGTACGCGCGCGTTTCCCAATCAGAAAGCATAAAATTACCCGTGCTAAATGCGTACGCGTACGGAATACATATTATTGTAACGAAATCGCGCGCCCAACGTGTTCGTTAATCGAATTATAATAATCGTCCGGGCCGCGTAGAAAAAACACGCGTTCGTTAGACACGGGCCGTTCACGTGGATACTCTTCGTACGAAGTACAGACGCCTTTTGAATCCGTACCGGCCTATCCGGCGGTCTCGGACGCCGCGCATTTGGAAGTCACGTTCGTGTTTCGTCTCGACAACGTCATATTCGTCGTCGAAAACCTAAACACTAATTATGTATCCCTCGACGTGTCCGTCGTGTTTGGCCCCAAAAGACGATTGTCCAATTGAAGCTTTATGCGATTTCCCCCCCCACACACACATACACACTCCTCTCGTCGATCCGTTGAACTCGAGCACGCACGTCTTCGTCTGGCGTCTTGTTAACGGCGAAAACCATCGTCGCTACAACGGTGCTCCTTCGTTTATTTGTAAAAATTCTCACGAACGTTTTCGATTTTCAAACCGAAAATCAATATTTTCAAAATTCAAAAAATCATCAAAAATTATCAAATTCAAACGGGCGCACTGTCTGGAAATATTTTTTTAAAAGAACATCACGATAGAGTAAAATAAAAACTAATTCGCATACAACATTGATACAATGGGGCTGGATAAATATTGGAAAAATCGTTTACACATTATCGGGAGGTACAATCGTCGTACGATATTTTCGTTCGTTTCCAGTTACAGGTAATTAACTAATTGGCGATTCGATGACGTGGCCAAAAGTTTGAAATTTTCGTAGTTAACCATACGTTTTTAGTACTTTATCAGGGAGTTCCGACGTGTCGGTAACGGTTTTCTTCGTCAAATTCTGTATGTACGAACAAAAAATGAACGATAATCGAGTAGAAGATAATAATTATTAAACGTTAAGATAAAAATATATTATCGACGATCCCGATGTCGTATTCTTAGCTAGATGCGTATAACTTACCTAGGTCGCCTCGACTTTATCCACAGGTAATTTCTATTATCCGCGCTCGACGTTAGCTTAAGATATAGGCGTACAACTACGTCTGCGTCGAAAATCGATTTCCGTCGGGCCATTATTATTTGATTTCGTTCCGATATCGTACAATAATAGTACGGAAATACTGGCAACACAATAACGACGATGAAAAAAACTTCTTCCTGTTCGTCGACAATACCGTTTATTTTTCTCTCGGGAAAAATTACGACGTCTCGATTACACGCGACCACCGTTACCCCCCCCCAAAATTCAACGACGACGACGATGAACAATAGAGCCGAGTGGCGAACGCGCGCGTTACAACGGGCTGTCCGTATAATTTTTCGAGTATTTTTTTCCCATTATTATTATTATTACCGTTTCTATTATTCCGTTCGGCTTCTGCTCTACCGTAGGGTAACCGTCTGGTCATTTCGTCGTCGGACGTTCCATTGTTAAATGTTCGCCGTTCGTCGCCGCCGTCGTAAGCTCTCACGTAAGGGGATTTTCGACGACCACCGAAGCGTATATTTAACACGTCGTAATAAACGCGTTATTTTACGTTTAGTGTTCGAATTTGGGGGAAGGGGGTACGTACAAAGACAGAGCGTCCTATAGTTTTCTTTTGCGTCTACTTTTTTTTTTTTTTATAACGAAACGGGGAAGCGATACGGAATAACGACGAAAATGATTTTTTTCAAACGCGGTTTTACAGCGATTATGCGTCGTTACTGTCGCGGAAATAAATTCGAAAAATGTAACGGCTTTTTTAATACGTCGTATACTCAACGCGTGGCCGACAATAGTTGGATTCGACGAAATCTCGAATTTCGCGCCTATTATCTATTTGAAATAAACGTTTCGTGCATCGGGGAAATGCTTTTTATCGGGTAAACCGAATAATTGAAATTCGGTCCGTCAAATAGACGAACTCGTTGCCCGTCCAATACGTACGTCATATCGAAATAGTAATATATTTAAGAATTGGATTGGTTGGTACGGAGGGCCGCGTAGTTGCTAAGTAAATTTCTTCGTAGAACGATTCTTTTATTTAGCCAAGTTGCTCTTCTATAATTTTCCCAATCCGAGCATTGGCTACGTGTAATATATTTTTATGTGGCGCGTATACGCGGAGGTCGTCGGTCCGGTTTTATTCCAGTTAGCGCGCCATTAGCCGGCAACCGGGTACGAACCCAGACCGGTCAGAGTTCAAAACCCCGTATAAAGACCTGCGGAGATCGTATCGAGCGTCGAGTTCAATCATATATAACCCCCCCCCCAAAAAAAAATTCGTACGTAGACTTACGAGTCGGTTTTTTGGTATCCTGCCCAGATTCGAACTTCGAAATTCGCGTAAAATGCGTCGTATTACGGTTACGAACGACTAGGAAACGAAATACTGGTCTGGCAACGATATTCGTTTACGTTTTTTTTTCTTTAAACAATTTATCCCTCTTTTTTCGCCGTTCTCGTCCCTTATCCCTCCTATCGTCAAATCAACGAAACATCCCACCTTGAAACAGTGTCACGGGGATGCGACCCGTTTTTATTCCGTTTCCATTTCGGAATAGACTTAAACGTCTTACGAGGCCCGTGTTGTCGACGTTTACATTTCGTTAACCCTTACAAACCGTAAAAAACGTGTTTTTTCCAACAAACATTAATAACATTACTACGTATACCTAAAATAAGACTAAAAAATTATCAAAAAAAAAAAAAAAAAATTTGTCGTAAACGAAACCTTCACGATCGCGCGAGACCGGTCTGAACGACGTAAAACAAATTCTAAACTTAACCCTCACGAACGTGTTGACTTTATACGGGTATGATGTATTTCGTTCATTTTTACGCCACTTTCTAGGATTTGGCGAACTGTCCGGAAGTCCACCGACCATATGGGTGGACAGAAATTGGATGGTCGACTCGACGGCTCCCGTGGGCTCCGTAGTGGCCCGGGTCCGCGTGTCGGACGTCGGCAACGAGACGGACCTACAGTACGGGCTGGAGCACTCGACCGGTTTCAATATCGTGCAGATGAACGAGGAACCATTGCCGTTCACCATCGACAAGAACGGAAAAGTCACTACCAACACGTCCCTAGCGAACAAGGTAAACGTAATTACGATTATTAAACGAAAACCTCCGGACGGTTGTGTTTTTGTAGTTATTATTATTATCATCATGGCGAATTCAATTGCCCGAACGCGCCAATATCCCGAAACGTAAACTATGCACGAATCGTCGGACTATTTGTTTTTTGTCGGCAACGTTTACGATTTTCGCGCTAAGAAAGTAAAACGGCCCGTTGTTGTTTTCGCGGTCAGTTTTCGGGTTTCCGACGTATCCTTCGAGCACATCCGATCAAACCGAATTGATTCACGAGGGGCGGAACGAATTACTAGAGAACGAAAAAACAAGAAATTCTCCCGAAATACGAAAAACGCGACTTATTATTATTATTTACATTTTCCGGGATATGGCGGCGGCCGGGGAAACAATCGGGCCGTGTTACGGAGGCGCGACATATATTCGTGCGTGACTATCCGAGGTAAATACGCTTAGACAAATTTTGCGCGCACGTCAACACGACCTAACGGCCGTCTATAGGTACACGCGCGCGTATTGTACGTACGAGTAATAACGGTAATATGCGTCTATTTTGTGTTTAAAATGCGACGTGCGCGCGTTACGTATTACGACTATTTATTGTTTACGATTCGACACGTCGGGTCGGGTCGAACAGTGTGCGCCGCACATTGTTGTGGTGGAGACGTACGGCGAAACGTAAATGATTCCCCCGGGGGACGACGACGGCGTACGCGAATTTCCGGACGAAAAACAAAAACCAACGACAATAATCTGGCGAGCGTTTGACCGTTTGAATCGGATCGGTGTTTTTTTTTTTTGAAGGCATGTCTGTAAAGGTTACTAAATCAATACGCGTTTTTCGAAAATTTTGATTCGTTTATCTCTTTCGGCGCGCTCAATACGACCGGCATTCCGAATTCGGATGGGATTAATTAGTTAATGAACTTTTGACGAGTCGAGAAACTGAAGGCACCGGTACAATAATCGCGAATCTGAGCGTGTCCACGATTTTGTTTTAACTCGTTAAAATTAAGTAGCCCGTATTTTTGTAACCGTATTAAATTGACTTATCGAGGTGATTAAAAATTCGATCGGTCGAGTTAACGGAATGCTATTTTTAACTCGACCATAAAGCCCGAAATCGTTCGGTTTTACCCATTTTTGGTACGCTTTCGGATCAAATATGTTGACGACAATCGACCACGGGCGTTCAAACGATGAGTAATAACGTAATGATTTCGTCCGTCCGACGTATTGTGTTAATTCGTCGACGATTTTCTATCCGTGTCGTTATTTTAACGTAAACACGATTTTTTTTACTCGAAAATATTCGGAAAACAATTCTTCGCTTCGATCAGACGTGACCGTCCGAACAGTGGTTCCGGAAAACCCGAAATCGTTTTTTAAATTAGACGCGACAACCACTTGGACGTGTCTCGCTTGTTAACGTACACAAGTCGTTTCCGAAAATCAGTTACACTTCGGACGCGACTCATTCATCGTACACGAAAACCGCTTCAGATAAGTTCGATAGTTTATCGATACGAATATTCGGACGACGTCCGTTTCGTAACGAACGTTCCGACCGATGCGTACGGGCGGGATTCCTAAGAACGTCGGTTCTTTCGTTCCCCCCCCCCTCCGAGAAAATTGTTCGACAAAAACGTGCCCGGCCAAATCGTTGCCCGCCGCAATTATTGCGTACGATTTTGCCGTAGCCTCGTCAACGGCAAAGTCGATAAACGAGACGAACACCCGACACCGGTTTCGCCGATGAAACGATCGCTGTGGACGGGCGGACCGAACGAATTCCGCACGGCTTCGCCCCGTAAAACGCGTATCGTACACGTATTCGAATAGTACGAACACACGACGAATCTACACGCGTTCTCGAACATCTCGAATCCGGGCCGATAATTCCGTTCACGTTACTACGGTATTGTAGTCACGTGTGACTAAACAACGTACGCCACCTAACCGTCACACGTCTACGATGGTTTATCCGTTACGACGCGCTCGTAGGTGTGCTGTTGTAATTGTCCGAACGATTCGTCTATTTTACGTAATGCGCGCCGGAATCGTCTGCACACATCCACACACCTCTCGTCTAAATATAATATCGTCGCCACGCGGCTGACGGATTTGTATGATAAACGTTTCGCGGGTATTAGTCGTCGCCAGTCTCGCGAAGTGTTCCGATTCCGTTCGTTCGGCCGTTTTCGTTCCGAAACAATACAACCCCCCCCCCCGGACGATAATTCGTATCGATTTCGGGATCGGCGGAAAAACTAGAATTAAATGGCCCTCGTCGTTCCACCATTTTGGCCTGTGTATAATGAAAAACACGGTTTTCGTCGTTTTAACAACGAAAATCAACCAATTTTATTCGTCTCGCGTTCGTTGTTTTTTTTTTTAATAACAACAAATTTTACGTCGGACTAACGCCGAGTTAATTTAAAATAAAACGGTGTTTCGTAGTTAATTATAACTCTATATATATATATATATACACATGTACCTACTAATTAACGTTCGTTACGATTAACTAGGTTGTTACAACGCGCATAATAATTTTTTACGATTTCATCGTGAACGAAATACTCGGGTTGTCTATGTAATCGTCGTGTATAGCCGAAAGTAGAACGCGACCGCGTCGTTTCTAGCGCGTACCCATATAACGCGAGCGCACGTTGTATTTGACTTTTCACGAGCGCGTGTACAAGTTATTCGCTCATATTGTTTGGCGTGTGCAACTTGAAGCGAATAACGATTTCAAATCGAATACCTATTACCCGAGATCGCTGGCGTTAAAACGTTAGAAAAACGGCCCATGTCGAGTTCTCCGAACATTCGAACCCAGTGACGTTCGACGCGTACGTACGTGAAAATATTACTAGCCGAATTACTGAAATTATCGAATAAGTAGTATGGCGCACGAAACGCGATGGTCGTATTACGCTCGATTTTTCGTCGTTCGACAGTTAATTTCGATTAGATGCACATACGTACTTGCGGTATTCGAGTAGTTTAATGTTTAAAAAAACACCCGAAACGCGTATTAAAAATAGACGTAACTAAATTCGACAAATTTTATAACGCTCGAAACCAAAAAAAAAAACACCCGTTTTTGACAACGCCATAACGATACGTATTGCTAATTAAATTGTTGCCGGACTTAAACCCGTAAGTGCACAATCGAGTAAGTGTAGACGAAATCAACGCGTAGCTAAATTGGAGTGAAATTAATGCGTTTACCGACCTTCTCCGTCGCGTTACGGCGAGTAACACGCTAGATGCGTAATAGCTACTCGCGTTATTTACGCGATAAATTAACCATCCGACGAGTACATTTCGGGAAATATCCTTTTAGTTCGCCGACGCGTTTACCAATTTATTTTCAATTTCCGTCTCCGTCGTGGTCGTCGACAGTTCGCTTATTTACCACGAAACCCGATTGCTATCGGGACATTTTCATTCCCGATAGGAACGAATTAGGTTGGCGATTTTATAGCGTCGACGATATTTTGGCGGGAATTACGAAAAAAAACAAACTGCCCGTGTACCTCGACGATAATCCGCTCGAAATCCGTATGCAACCTGTTACCGCGCTAAAGCGTCCAATAATCGAATGGTCCAGTTGGACGTGACGTACTCCGGACGATTTATTACTATACCTAACGATATTTATTTATTTACAAATATAAACGCCTACACGAGCTCGAGTACAGTTTAAATATACGTTTATAATACGAGTGTCGTAATAATATAAACATGTAAACGTAATAAAAATAGAAAACACGGTATCGAAAAATAATATACGAACGAAAATATTATAAGTCGATTACGATTTCTACAATCGAAACGCGTTAAGAAAGAGTAATACGGCCGACCAGAATGCTAATCGTATCTAATCATTGTCGCGACGTTGCAGGAGGGCAAAGACATTTACCTGTACGTGACGATCAACGACGGGCACTTAACGTCCAAGACGCAGGTGTGGGCGAAAGTGGAAGGGCCCGGCTCAGGCGGTGGTAGAAGACCGATTCACAGGCCGCCAATGCCACCGCCGATTCCGATCAACGGTGTCGGAGCGGGAGGTCCGATTTCCGGTCCACCGATGTTGCCGCCCGTGCAAAGGCATCCGCCCGGCAGGACAACGCCGACGTCCCGGCCGGTACAGTCCGCCGGTGCCTCGGACAAAGTTCCTACGGTCCGGCCGACGCCGTCCGTGCAAAAAACGACCGCGACCGCCGCGCCGGCGACCGAAACGGCGGCCCCGACATTGCCGACGGCCGCGTCCAGTACGACGACCGTTGTCGCGTCGACGTCCGTCGTCCCCATCGTCCGTCCGGACGAGACGAGAAACGTAACGGAAACGGGGCTCACCCCACCCACGGTGACCACCCAACAGCCCGTGCAGAACAACCTAGTGCTGGCTCTGGTGCCCATTGTGATCGCGACCTTTTTCCTGGCCACGGCCGGGGTGCTGGCTTGTCTGTTCCGCAAGCGGCTGTTTTCCGCCAAAGTTATGTCGAAAAAAGTCAATTCCATCGTAAGTACTCGACATTTCGCGCCGCCGTTAAAACACTCTTATTTCCATCACTGAACACTTTTGCTAAGCCCCAATGGCCATTTGTCTGATATTTACAATCGTTTATACAAACGTAGAAAATGGCCGAAAAACCGAAACTAAGTACACGTATATCGATATAATCCGATAATCGTCTTATTAGCTTACGAAGTATTTTGTTTTTATTGATCAAAATTCACCGCTAGCTATGACCACTAGTATAAAGTACATTTTTAAAAGACGATTTTAGTCTAACGATTTGCGTATACTTTTATTTTAAATTAAAAACGACCGTCGTTTCTCGACACGTCAGATAAACGCGAAATATTCAAT
>JAIPRN010002666.1:0-28062 GCA_025469175.1 Geopemphigus sp. TES_GeoC_2020 | reverse complement strand
ATTGTTTGTTTTTTTTTTTTTTTTTGCACACGTAGCGGCGAACAAAAAGGAAAACTAGTCGACGGAGTAACGACGGAGGAAAAAAAAACGGTGACGTTCTACCGTGCGGTCCCGCGGTGCGGTGTAGCGGGATGGGGTCTTCGGATGAAAAACGATAACGTTCGCGTCGCGTACACGGCGTTTTATCGTCCGACGTCCGGAAAAATATTGATTTCAAAATCACGCACACACGCCGTATCACGTTTCCTCCGGGTACGCGCGCGCCCGCTCGAGCCCACGGCAACCATAACCGCGGTATGCGAAGCGCGTACGCGCACCGGAGCGCTCCGTGGCGCGCGCGCGCTTCATCCGCCCGATTACACACCGAGAGGCGTCGGAGCGTTAACACGGGGAATAATTTCCACGCAACGCCGGTAGACGCGGACGGCCGTATCCTATTTGACGCCCTTCTTGCCGTCGTGTGTACCGTGGTTAGTGTCCCGCCCGCGCGCGCCACGAATACCTGGGCCCCCTCCGTTCATCGCGAACGTCCGTCGACAATTTCCCTCCCACCGGGCTGGATAAATAATTGTTTCGTCGCTCGTGGCCGAGCGTCCCCCGATACGACCGACGACGCGCGCCGCGTCCCTTTTCACCGACCGTCGTCCTCCTCAAGCGCCATACACGCCGTCGGCCATCACCGCCGCCGAATAACCAATGGCCGAACGGTTCCGGTCGTGTACGCTCCTGTCTAGCGTCACCGACGCCCCCAAAAAGTCCCTGTAACCGGTAAACGTACGAAATTCGGGTGTCCCGGACGAACCTAACGTTTCGCGAAAATCCACGCGCTAAGACACACACGGACGGACGAACGACCGGGCCGTGTGAATGCGTTCGTTCGTCGTTTTTTTAGTTCGTTCGCTCGTCCGGCAATGGACCGCGGCGTAACACGAACGGAACAGACTTCGCGCGCGGTTCGGCGGTTGTACCGAAATCGACGTCTTGTCGATACCCGGCCATAGACGACATTTTTCGTCCGGGCGAACAACAATACGAACCGTGGCGCGGACCGCCACATTCTTCCGTCGACGAAACACTCGGTCACGTCGACGGGCCCTCTTCAAACTCCGTGAAAGTATACGGACGAAAATACGTACGCGTCTTCTATCGTCCGAAACGAAAAAAAACGCGACCGACCTATTTACTTATATACGATATTTTATTATTCGGCCGTAAACACACGCGCGCGTACAAAGATCGGATAACCCTAACCGACGCGAGATGACGAGATATCGTAAATCGACGACGACAAATCACATATTTTAACGTGTGTGTATAACGGGTTTTCGTATTATAGCGTTACAAAGCGTAATTCGCGTAGTTTCAAAAACGGAATAAGCCGGTGTACGATTGCAAAGGGTAGACTACTTAGACGGCGGACGAAGCGGACCAAAGTGCGAAAACAAAAAACGACGGTAATTAACGACTTCGGGAAATATTAGAAAAGCCAATGGCCATTAACGACGAGATATTATGTACGTTTAATTTGTTTCTCTCGTATGATAATTATAGTAATATTGTACGATATAATATAAATTCGAATTTCGTAAACGTACGTTTCATTTTTTCGATTTCGTAGTTCAAATTCGTAATTATAATTCTATTAACGCGGTATTATTTTATCGAAAGAACGGGCGACTAAAGGACCAGACGCGTGCCGGAGTCCGCGAGACACAACGCCGTCGTAAACACCTATGGTCGTGGTGGGGGGACGTTTGTGCGCCCGGTGCCACCCGTCAACGACCAACGTGTTGTTAGTCGCGCGCCGCTGGGGTGGTTTGACGTCTCAATATATATATATATATCGTAATCGCGTGGGTTATGTCTGTCCGTCGCGTTAGAATCCGTCGGAAATTGTCGCTCGTAACGAACAAAACACATTCGTACATGAACCTAGAAAACCCTTATAAGGGTATGTAAACGAAACCGACGAGCTTTGAACGGTGGTTTTTTTTTTTTTAAAAACCGACCATTATCTAGTTTCTTACCGAAGTGCCGAATTTCGGGATCTACACACGCGTATAGGACGGTAATAACAACGAACAAAACGAATTCGAACTTGGACGACGTTAAATTTCGTTTTCCGGTTTTTTTCCGAATTCGCGGTTATTATATGTTATTCGGATTTCAAGTGCGGACATCGCGCCCGTATCCAAAACGAAACGTCCGAACAAAACTTGTTGGACGAAACAAACGTTAACCGGAGGAGAGAGGGAATTTTTTTTGAAAAAACGACGCGACGAACCGCCAGCGTTACGGACGTCGTACACGCTTACGCGGGCGTTTTAGGGATTTCGGGACGCGAAGCGACCCCGTACACTCGAAAATCCAGATGCCGAACGACGATTTACTATTATAATCGACGAATACGATAAACGTTTCGTGCAGCTTCGACTAACTCGTGTGTAAAAAAAAAAAATCGAAAATCTCACGCTCGAAACCGAAATCGCGCCCGGGCGGGCGGCGGGTACAATTAGAATTATACGGACGGCAATAAATTTAAGAGTAACGGACTCACCGAGGGCACGATTAACATAATTCGAGTCGCGTATTTACGAGTTACGTTTACACCGGTCGCTTTATCAAAGTATTCGTTTCTGCGGTGTGTACACGCACGAGGGAACGTTATAAATTTAATACACGCAGCGTCGTAAAATTCGGAAAATTTTCACGGAACTTCTTCCAGTTTATTTTATATGTTTATAGTGCGTCCCGTAATAATACGTTTATAGCGTCGAAATACACGTTTAAATCGTTAAAAATTCCGAAACGACGAGCAATTTAATTAATTAAAACGTCGACGGGCGCGCGCGCGTGTGTATCGTATATAAGTTATACAGGCGCGCGCTAGGTGTAAAAATTCGCTTCGTTCCGGGCGTTTTACGTTTAAAAGTCGACTGAATCACGTGGAATTCGGACGGGCGAACAGCGCCGGGGTCGCATCGACGGGCCCGGGGAGGACGGCGGGCGGACTCGCGTACCGTAAGAGACCGACGCGTGTTTTGCGTGCGCGTGTACATGTACGCGCACGTATTATAAATACTCGACGATGCCGTCGAACGGCGGCCGTAAGAATTCGTTTTACGTCTCGAAATCGTTACACGTATATACGTAACACGGGTTCTCGTAAGTGTTCCGACGGTTTTTGGGCAAAATTCGGGGCCGAGGGATTTCGAGCGTTCCGCACCCCGAGATTTAAAACGGTCGGGGGTAGGGAAACAAACAAACGGCACATGTTTCGCCGAGCGCGACAATTCCGGACAACGTTAGCCGACACGATAACCGCGAGTCGCTCGGCGTCCGGTTGGCCGGGACGTTTTTCGCGCTCCAAATAGAACGCGACGTCGCCGACGCCAATCCAATAGTAATTGCGTACGTCGAAATGGCGGGCCCACGCCTCCGGATAAACACGCCGTTTATTTACGTCTCGGATAGTTCCGTTTTCGTACCTACGCGACGGACGCGGAAACATTTACGAGAAAAAACGCGTAGCTGTGCACGTACATTCCGTAAATCATTGTGCTCGCGTTCTGTCCGGCCGCGCTGTATTCTTGGATTGTACGGGTGTCGTCCGGCTCGTGCCGGAACATTTGGGGAAACGGAACTGCCGACAATCGAACCGAACGTAGTGCACCTATACGACCATTCCGTCCCTGAGTATGTGATCCCTGGTTCCAGACAAGTGTTGGGACAACTACGGGACCACGATTGGCCGTCACTACCGAGAGTAGTTAGTAGTTCTTTCGCGGTTCCATAAATTGTACTCGTAATTGCGCGATTCTCCCGTCTCGCCCGTAACTCGTTACCAAAAACGCGCGTGTATCTTCGAACCCATCCCCGTTTACACACGTCATAATGACGGGGTTAGACGCGATTCTTACGGAATGTCCGGCTCTCTAGTCTCTTCCCGCCGTAAACTATTTCGTTACCTTCGAAAAAATCTATAGCGCCTACGGTCCTAGATTCTAAATTCGCGGTTCCAGTGACGCGATCGTAGCGGCGTTAAACTTCTTTAAGGTAGGTACCTCGTTCAGGCTTCTTCCCATTATATTTTATCGTAGCGCCTTTCGTTTATACGCCTGTTTTTTTGTTTTTTACCTTTAACGTATTACCTCTATTAATATCCCGATAATTGTCGGGCCGTAATACATTATATTAAACGCGAGTAATAAAAACGCGTAATTGCGTTCGATCGTCGGTTTACTCGTCGGTGGATCGCCGCGAACTCGGCAACGTTCGCCGTTCACGCCCGGCGAATAGCCGCACGAAAATTCCGAAATTCCGAACCGGCAGCGACGACGACGACGACACGGCCAGCCGTTACGGGACGATCGCGGTCGTTTGAATCCAAGTTTTTTTTCCTCCGAAATTCTCGTTAAAAAAAAAACGGCGCGTTTAAATCCGTACACGCCGTGTGTGTAATCGGCCGTTACACGTCGGAGCGACTGCGCAAACGTATCGCGGTCGGGTATCGAAATGCGTTAAAATTTATTTACTTTTTTTAAATTACTTTCGAAAACTCGTACCCGTTCGCGCGGAATATTCCTGTAATCGATCGGAACGTATTATCCGATTCATTATAAAAGTGTTATTAATATCGGCATTTATACGCGCGCGTGTACATATATATATATATATATATATGTGTATACACATTATAAATACTCGTAAGACCGCCGCTATCGTGAGATATATATAATATAAAACGCGAAATTATAAAACGTAATAATACTAATAATAAACGTCGTGCCCACGAAGTGTGTATATATAAATATACCGAATAAATGAGTTTCGATAAAATTGAACGTAAAATATATACCTACGGGACGAGAATATAAAAAATTACGCCTTACGAACCATCGTCCGTTACATTCTTTCTATTTCGTCCGCGAGTAATTTCGGTTTTTTTTTTTTTAAATTAAACTCGAAAATATCTCGGCCTATTTATTCGTCGTAAAAATAGCCTAACCTACGTCCCGCGTACACGGAAATAATCGTCGCCGCCGCCGAGTTTTCGAACGCCGTTTTTTTTTTTTGGAGCGCGCGTACCGACATTTGCCGGCCGAAAGAAAACCCGACGGCCGTTTACGTACGTTACGTGTCCCGTACGGCCGGCGCGCGTATCGTTCGAACGATTTCGGAACGTCAATCCCCCCCCCCCGGGGCCAATTGTCGCCGTCGGTTCGTCGTGTCGGCGCGCCGGTGTAAACAGTCGGTAAGGGAAAACGAACGCCGGTCAACTTAGCGTACGGGACGGCCGCGTAGCGCGCGACTTTGGTATAACGTTAACGGTGTTACGTAAGAGGAGCGAAACGCGGCGCGAAAAGCCCACCGGTCGTTTTCGTCAGCGTACCGACGTCGAAATAACCGTTCCGTCGCCCCGTGACTAATTTAAACGCGTGTATACAGTCTACTTGTAAATCTATACGCGTATATATATATATATACGTACATAACACGCGGCCACGTAACACACGTAAAACAAGCCCCCGGGAGTCGAACAATACGAGATCGAATTACAAAACTGTAAAAACAAAAAAACACGACGTGATTTATTATTGTTTCGCGGAATGATATATCGTCGTCGATAATCTCGCGTTCGCAGTCAGTCGCGACCGCAATACGATTTCCGTTCGACGGTTACATTATATATATGTGTGTGTGTGTGTGTGTGTGTGTGTGTATAAAACGAGTCCATTGAAACGCTCGCCCGTGTGCGTCGAAAACCTCGCGATATTTATCTCGCCGTACCTTACACGTTACGGACGGTAGGTTCGGTACCCAAAAAAAAAAAAAAACCCGAACGACCGGGGGATGTGTGTGTGTGTAGTGAGGAGAGAGAGGGGTACCCCTTCCGCGTCGCGACGATTTCGGGAATAATTAAACGAAATTTCTCTCCGGATCTTTCGGTAATGAGGTTTCTTTTCGTCTCGTACCCGAGAATTAGATCGACGAAAAAAAAAAACGAATCGTTAACTACCAGGCTCGCGTTTCGGACTCTCGCGCGCATCATCACGCTACGGAGTTCGACGCGCGCCGCCGCCGTACAATAATTATCGGTACAATAACGAGAAAACGATTATAATTATTAAACGGCTTCCATTGGTGGGTGTGTAGGTATATTAGGTCGTGAATGGTAAAACGTGTTCGTCGATATGATAACGAACAGGCGAACGTATAAACTGGGGCGGGTCTTTTGCAAGGTCAGATGGTGCGTATGACGGGTGGGGGAGGGGGACAAATGTTGGACCTTTCGACGTACCTATTTTCGTACGTCCATCCGTCGTCGTATAATATCGCGACTACGGAGGTCACGTTGGCTCTACGACCCTTGCGCTAACCCGAATCAATAATATTCGGTTTTGTGTTTAGTGAGTTTACTCGCCACTACGTAATATTTCTCCGAGTCGGGCGGCTCGTATTTTCGCGAAATTACCGCCGTCGTTGTATTTCGAAAAACAAACACGAAATACGCAACGTTCAAACGACGAAACGCCTGGGGTGGTGGTGGGGGGGGTCTTTGACTCAGCTTTGTCCGTTTCTGTGTAGGACGACGTGATCTCCGCGTACGTTACGTTCCGACATCGAACGTATTCGCCTAGTTTTTCGAAATTCCCCCCGTCGTTCCGTTAAAAAACAATCGGAAAAACAAACGAGACGAACAACGACGGGGAAACGTTTCCAATAGACGAAACTTGGTAAAGGACGCGGACGGCTACGATCGCGAAACCGTGCAGACGTGCCAAAGTTCGAAACGACAACCGTACCGTAAAGTCCGGTCGAACGACGTTAAACGGAAACACGAAAAACGTCGCCGACATTCGCGTATTCGCGACGGGGTGACCGGTCGTACGAGACGATTAATGGCCGCGGCTCTCGCCCGCCAACAACCGGTACGTACCGCCGCGGAGCTACCTATTCCGGGACGGCGGATTCGAGGACGGGATTTCCAAAAATAAAAATCTGATACACGGACGGGGCTTAGTTACCGTTAGACGTTACGTAAACGTCGTTCGGAGGATGGAACGCGCGAAATCGTTCGACGAAAACGACAGTCGGGGATATTTTTCCGGGCCCGCCACTACCCACCGCCGGGACCATAAATCCGGTTCTGACGCACGACGTCGTGTGTGTGTGTGTGTGTGTACGTATAGACACGCTCGTATCGATTTGGATTCTCACGCGAAAAACGAAGCCGCTCGTACGCGTTATGATATTACTATTATTATAACCGACGTGACGTATATTCATAAACGGTTGGCGCGCGCACAAAGATTCGTCGGTCTCGTGTGTGTATATACACATACACACAATAACGCAATCTAAGACCCGTGGACATACACGTTCGAAAAACTAAGACGGGATCGGCATATTAATATCTAATTTGTAAACGGGTTAACACGCTAATAAACGAGCGTTAGATATTTATAAATATCGCGGCGGATATTATGCACGCTGCGCTTGTTCATTAAAAATCAACGGTCTTAGATCGTATTTCGATAAAACTAATAAATTCTACGCTATATTGTTATAAATTTACGCGTGTGTAGAATAATATTACGTACGTATGTATATATATATATATACAACGCGCGACTTACCGAAACGCCGTCGATTATATCATTAACGAGAATTTCGGAAACGTGAGATTCGTACGTTTATCGCCACGAATTATAATACAAATTGTACGCGTTATTTAGCCAATCGTTGGCTTTTTCTCGCGCTCTCTCTCTCTCGTGCGCGCGCCCGCGTTCTTTGTCACCGAAAATCGGTGACCACAATCGCGAACCGGTAAAACCGTTTTCGTATTTTCTCGCCGCCGCCGACGTTCGTTTAGCTCGCCAATTCCGCCGCTGCGCCGAATATCCTTCCCTCGACCAATCCCGTCCGACGTGTAAACGTAAACACTCGCCGTCGAGGTTGCGCGCCGCCTCTCCCGCGCAAAAAATGCACGCGTTTTTTCAGTCCACCGGCTTGTCTTCTAGCCCGTACTTGTCGTATCGGTTACACGACCGTGTTCGACGGTCCGATCCCGTCGAAATCCGACGCTCACTACCGGCCTCCTACCGAAATATCGATGGACGAGAAACGCGGTAACTGTTTCCGACCGTACACCGCCCGTTTATCGCGTCGTTCCATTCGCCAGCGTTCCGACGACGACGACGACGACGACGAGTGTTCGCTCTACGCAATTAACGCGTACCGGTAAACGGTAACGTGCGCGTCACGTTCGCCGCGATTACGGGGGAAACGCGCGTTCAATTTTCGAAACGGAAAAATTGTCAAACACGACGATCGAGTGGCACACGCCTTCCGCGGTGCATTCCGGCTGTAGTACGGCCGTAGTTTCGGTGTAACTAACGCGGACCGTTTCTCGCCCGAACTAGACATCGGTCCGCGCCTACGAAACGCCGTTTAAACAACTACCGTAAAATTGGCCGGCCGGGAATATATTCGACCGACGTGCCGTTTAAATTATGCGTAGTTCCACCGGCGTGGCGTTTTTGTCGTTCGAACGGCGAATAATATACGCATTCGTATGTTAAAAACGAAAACAGTTTCTACCGGGCGGCGTTGCGCAACATAATACGCGAGCGCGCCGTCGAATTTACATAATTCACGGGCCCGTGTATATATATATATACGTCCGTTAACGGCGCATAATTCGTCGCCCGATTAAGTCGAGAATTTCGACGGGGCATATTTCGTCCCGGTCGTTTATTCGTGGAAACCGTCCGCCAATTATCGTCGCTTAGCCGGATGAAACGAAAAATAAAAAGCAAACAAACGAAACGGCCGTTCGAGAATTCCTCCGGACGTGTTTTGATAGCTTAATAGCGATAATTAATGCGTTCGATCGTATCGTTTTCACGGGCGCGCGCGCGTTCCCTCGCGACAATAATTCCGACTCGTCCGAACGGTTTCGTTCGCGACCGTAACATTCCCGCGGGTCCCCCCACCGATGCTCGGCCAAACACACACACACACACAGGCTGTCGTTTTATTTTGTACGGATCGCTTCGCGCGTACGTAAATACGTCGATTACCGTAAAACACGGTCGGCTTCCGGTAGAAACGTCGACAAATGTTCGCGCGATATCGTTGTAATTTTCGCGGTCGTATTATTTCGGTCCATCCCGACCGGTTTTCTTTCGTTCGGTTTTCCTCTATTCGAACAACCGTTACGCCAGAAACGGACGTACGTCGTCGCTTCGTTCGGATAAAATTCGGTATCGGTCCCGATTCGAGACGAACGTGATTGTGTCGGGGAAACGTCGGCGAACGAGTAGTGCGGATTTCTTCGCTAGCCGCTGTAGGTCGTTTCCGTTGATTAGCTCGTGTTGTTCGCTCGTACCGCCGACGAACGTTCCCTTCGATCGGTACATCGTACGCGTAGAAAAACTCGGTTCGAGATTTTTACGACTTACGTTTTCGGCCCGGGCGAGTATACAGTTGTCGTTGCGGACGTCCCCGCTCCGAATTTCGTGGCTGCGCCTAGACGACCGATATTAGGCGTTAATCTCGGCGAAATCTAAAACATTCCGTCGAGCGCGCGCGCGCGCGCCGGTCGACAGTTTTATCGTTATTTACGTGCGCCGAACGATCTCGGACGTAAATTCGTTCCACGCTCTGGTCGCGTCCCGAATAATTGTTGACGCGCCCGTCGGTGTCCGGTATTGTACGTACGAAACTCGACACGACGCCTTTCGTTCCATTTTTCGGAAAGCGGAATGTTTTTTTAAATCGTTTTACAACCATAACGACAATAGCGGCGTATTTCATTTACTTACCATTCTTTCCGGGAAATCCGAAAACGGCCGTTTCGACGAACACGGTTGCTTCGCCGCCGCCGTTGGAAACGTTCGATTATCCGCCGCCGAGCTTTACGGAAACGCCCGATCGCCATCGGGAAACGTGACGGTCGGATAATATTTCGCTGACCGATCGCCATAGAGAGAAATGTCGCGGCGAAAATGTATCTTCCGTTCGTATTGTATAGGAAAACGAATATTTACGAAACGGGCGTTCGCGCGCGTACGATTTTCGGCATCACGTACGGACGTCCGTGTCCGATTGGAAATCTGGCGCGCCAAAAACGCTAATAACTCGCGCCACATTTTCGAGTATAAATGTGGGACGGTGTACCGTGACGGGCTATCAAATGTGCGCGTACTGTCGAAAAATGTCAACTTCGGCTCCCCGCCCCACTCGCGTCGTCGGCGGTATTATTTATTATCGTTTTCGACGCTGTAGGGGCGATAAAATGTCCCGGCGGTACGTCTACGCGCGCCGTTAAGATTTTATCCGAAACAAAAAACGCTCATACACCGGGCGTACATACATATACGTTCGTACGTAATATTATGCGGGAAGGATTAAAAACGTTTTTTCGCCAGACGAATAAAACGAAGGGGGCAAAAAAACGTACTCATAACCGTAATAAAAATAAATTAAACGCGTTTTATATTGTGTCCCTCTGGCCGAACGACGCGCGTACGTATTTATTCGAACCGTACAAATACCACCGCCATTCGTTTACGCGCGACGTATACGCGTTGTCTCCTACTCGCCCTCGTGTTTTTAACGGCGGTGAGACGGTTTTTACGTTCGTCAATCGCAATACGACACGTACGGCCCGTTTATGTCTTCTTCGATGTAACCCCACGGTGACCCGTGTATCCTGGAGCCCGGGACCGCGAACCCTGTCCCGGAAAAGGGCGAGAAAGCCTCCGCCACCAAATCGGGAATTCGCGAAATTCTCGGCGATTCGTTTTTATAACGTTATCGGATGTAACGAGCGTATGTTACGTCGTCGCCTAAATCCCGTAAACAACGACGAAACCGGCGTAACCGTACGAAATTTTTCGAAAATTATAATCGTACGGGTAAGATTCGCGTTAATTGCCTCCCGTTCGGAAACTCCGAAATTCGCCGTACAATACTTCGTTATCGAATCGACGTCGTTTTTTTTTTTTTTTATTAAAATTTACCGATCCATTAAAAAATATGGTCGCAAAACTAAAAAATCCGGACGACGCGACGGTTCTATATCGTTCAACTTACCAGTAATGTTTCGAATTACGAATTTCCACACACAAATCGACGGTTTTTAACGAAACATGTCGGCCGACCGGTGTCACTTCTGTAGGGGTCGTTTTAGGTTTTAGTAGCAAGTTTGTAATTGTCCCGTGTCCGAACCACTTACGATAAAATACCGTACCCGGCGAGACGTACAACGTATATATATATATATACATGTTTGTTTTTTTGAAATATTATTCGACCGAGCTCGCGTCCAATGTTCAGCCCCCGTAAGTACGAAAACCGTCCGGGGTGCAAAAACCAAGTGCTCAATTCGTGAACGAAACGTACGCCACGGAACGTAGCGAGAGTTTGTTCTTTGGCTGAGCACAATAAAGCGCTCGTTAACGTGGCGAGGTGTGTGTGTGTGTGGGGGGGGGTGAAAAACTTTCATTTTTCGGCCATTAGAAATTGTTCGACGTTTTTCGTAAAAAAGTAATCCGTTTAAGCGTATCGGTGACGTTTGTAAATATATTATATATCGATATGCGTGTACAACGAAAATATCAACGCGAAAAACGTATAAAAATGACCCGGACTTAATGAATTACTTAGGTAAGTAGTATACGGGAAAGTTATTTTTAGGGTCCATCCGGAATCGAACGTCGAGAACGGCGACCAGTTTTTCGAAACGAACGTATAGAGGAAACGAAATTGGCCGGCGAACGATCGGGCAGCCGCGAATTTACGTTCCGGGTAAAACGGTAAAACTCAGTTATTAAATGGCGGCCACTCGTAACCGGGGTAGATAGCCGGTACGATTGCGGGACAGTGTCCCCGGGCTAAAAGAGGCGACAGTCCCATCGGTTCGGTCAGGATGAACCGATCGGCGTACGTAAACAGCGACGTGTCGTGGCGATTCGGTCCCGGAAACAGAACGACGGGCTTGTTTACGGTTTTCGAGAGACGGAAAGAGAGGGGCTAGGCTCTCCTACCGATTCGAATACGTCGAAAGAAGTTCGGCGTGACCGCGGCCACGTGATTCACGTATTACGACGTGTACACGACAATAGTCGACTATTATTATTATTATTACACCCTCTTTGTACACACACGGGCGCGTATACGTGTGGCTAAGAGGAATATAATCGAAAAAGAAGAGAGAAAAACGCGTACGTATATTTTATGTATACATCGGTGCGCGTCGTCGTCCGTGGGCTGTACGCGTACAAAAATAATATGAAATTATAAACAAACCGCCGCGAGTGGAAACGAAAGAAAAAAACAACCGTACGTAGAGTGGCGCCCGTTAATGACGCGCCTACCGCGCCACCGTCGACGGACCGTCGCTCTCTCGCTCGTTCCGATGCGTTCTCCCTCCCCCCCCATCCATCCATCTCGTAACTAAAAACGAAAAAAAAGAAAAACCGAAAAAACGAAAACCTACCGCGGTCGTCACCCGGTGGAGACCGCGGCGTGTGACGACGCGTACGCGTTTTCGAACCCCCACCCACCCCATCCCACTACGCCGTCTCTTACGCCCGTAATAACCTATAATTGTTTTTCGTGTCGTTTGTTTCTGATCGCCGCGCGGTTATTATATTGTTCGGTCGGTTTTTTTTTCGCCAGTTTCTCGTCCCGCCTAAATATATAAAGATATATAAATACTATGGTTACCGAAGGTCGCACCGCCAGTCGCCCGGTAAAAAATATTACGCGCGTTATCTGCCGATCGGCGTACGCGTATTTTTACATAACGCGCTTTTCGCGCGCAATTATTACGTCCTGTACGGACAATTAAACGTATAATTATCCAACGACGCCGTATCATTATATAATTAAGGCGTACAAATACGTTTTTCTCCGCGCTACGCTAATTTACGGTATAATTATTTCCCCGTTCCGCGTTATCGACGTCGCGTATCGCGATCCGAATTATATCCGACCGTTCCCAGCCGTGGGACGGACGCACGCGTCTTCGCGGCAATTAGAAACGCGAATTCGCGTTCGGGACTCGCGCCCTAACCGTACTTATCTCGAACGACAAATGAAAAAACAGCTTTCGAACGCGGTCGGCGATCGATTCGATAAGACGCGGAACAACGAACGGCACGCTTCGAACGAAATTATTTATTAAAATTCGAAACGCGCCATATCGGAGGAATGTCCGTACCGAAGCGACAAATTCGAACGCTCGAAACTTCAAAGCGATTTCGTCGAAATTATTCCCACGTCTCCCCCCCTCCCCCGCCACCGCCGCCATTGATACGTTTTTCGACGTACCCGATCACTCGTCGTTAATTATTTTCGATTTCGAGCGGAAATAAATTCGTCGTTTACCAATTAACCGAATCGGACCGAACGTAGCGCGTCCGGGTTTTCCCAAATCGGGGGACGGGGTTTTAGGGAGAAAAAAAACGACAGTTCCGTCGATTATTTTCGTAACGGGGCAACGCCGTAACGTCGCGATCGTACGAAACGTATCGATCCGGTACTAGACGACGGGCCGGTGGATAACGGGTGAAATAAAGAGCCGGAAAGGACGATCCGAATTTTGTTTTTTGTTTTTATGTAACGAGGCAACCCGGGGAATCCGAAAATCCGACGGTTCCGACGCGTCTCGACGACGTCCACGCGTATTTGTTTTGTCGGACGGTAAATAGCCCGCCGGTGTCGAATACGCTCTATTCACGTAACGGTTCTCCATAAAACGACGGGTACCGTAAAAAGGTCGTAAATTACGGTAACAGATATTAAGCGCGGGGTCGACGGCCCGCCGCGGTATTCGGAACAAAAAACGAACGGAACGAACACCGACGGGACATCGCGGTTACGGAAACGACGCCGTCGAAACGGAATTGTTTTTTAACACCGAAAATCGATCCACTAGACCAATATCGTCGTTGTTACCGAACACAACAACAATCCGTATCGTTTTCGCGATTCCTCTCCGCCAACAACAGTCACGTCACCGACGGGGCGTCCGACGTTCGCGCTGTTGTAGGTGTTCGATAATCGTTATTAATAGTAATTAACGAAAGACGACGCGTAAATACGAAAACAACGATCACTAAGCGCGCTCTCGGCGTTGTTACCGCACCGGCGGTTGGGTACGACGAATAGCGGCAAATGGTAAGGGAAAAAGAAAAATAAACGAACGAGATAATTTTATAATTCGTTTAACCGCGCGCGACGTCCGTCTTTTTTTCGCGTGACCTCGTGGGGGGCGAATATTTCGACCAAAATGGATTTGCTTACGTTCCCTCGTCTATAAGACGACGAAATACGCGAAGGGGAGTTAATAACAATAACAACGACGAGCGAATTACATTCAGCTCCGCTCTTTTCGACGGTATCGTGAACGTTGGAAAGTTTCGAGATCGGACGGACTTTCAATAACAGCGAACGTAGGTGAACGCGCTTAGGACGGTATTATTGTCCGGGCGAATCCGAGGAATAAATAAAATACGTAACCCGTCGTCGGCTCCCATTGTTCCGGTCGGAAGAAAAATCGTAAAGCGGCTAAACTTTAGGAGACGAGCGCGACGCCCGGCTTTTGATTCGCGAAAAAATAATACGTCAGGCCCCTAATGAACTCGAAAAAGAGAAAAAAAACTTCGAAACTAGGTCGAAAAAATCCCCTGAACGTTATTCGTCGTCCACCCCCCCTCTATATTCGAATGGCGTTTCTCCGTGGTTTTAATTTCCCTGGCGATACGATTTACGAAAAAAGTGTCCAATCGGCTACGGCCCAACGGTGGGAAAACCGATTACGTAAGTACGGACGCCTATAAATTTACGGACATCGAATATCGGAATCGTATAGTAGTAATTTATTCGCCGGGGAGTTGTTATTTGTTTTTTTTCTCGAAAATCTCGTCGGATAATCGGTTCGCTTAACGGGCCGAATTTCGTTTAAAATCCGTACGACGACGGACCTTCGAACGGAATATTCGTCCACTTTTCGTTGTTACGTACGATCTGTAACGAATCGGAACTATTTATATTCCGACGAATATGTTGGGAAAATACGACAAATCGCGGCGGCTTCTTCGGCTTCTTCTTCTACGAGCCTAACCTAACACCGACCGAGAATTATTCGACGCGAATTTCATTTTCGAGCCGGCGGGAAGGTTGAACGATTGAACGAACGAAAACGTCGCGTTTTTCGATCTCCAGCGTTCGTCGGCGGATTCGTTGAAAACGTGTACCAATCGCGTTTCCGTTTGAAACCGGACGACCGGACATTTACGTTGAAACGAACGTTTGAAAAACGTTTCTCCTCCAAACGGCGAAATCGATCGACACTTTCCGTTTTGTTCTCGTAACACGGAAAAATCCCGTGACGGGACATTTCGCCCGGTTCGTACTCTGTTTCACCGCCCGTTCGAATAATCGACGGTACGATCGGTATTTTTTATCGACGACAACGGCGTGCACGTCACACCATACGTCGAGTACGTGCGCGGAAGATTACCGAGGGCTGTCTAACGACAGTGCGTACACGCGCATAGGTCGTACGACAATACGGCGGCGGGGGACCTGTAAAACGACCCTCGGAATCGTTTATAAGTACGAATGGTACGTATATATCGCGCGTTCTTCGTCGCGCCGGTACGCGACCTGGACGAGCGTCCCCGTTAAACCTCTCCACTATTGCCGCCGTCTCATCCGAGCTTTTCGACTCGACGTAATAATGCACGTTATTGTCGTCGCGGTTCCACACGCCCGACGTTACGGCACCGTGTCGAACGTCGTATTTCGCTTTTATCCCGCGCGTTTTTGCTTTTTAATCCCGTTTTTGTTCGCCCGTATATATATATGTGTGTGTGTGTAATTTATTGTCCACGTAGCCGTTCACGCGTACATTTTTTTTCTAACCCGCCGCGTCACAGTTTCCAACCGAATATATATGTCGGCCAACGTTTCGAATAAATTCTTTCGTTTCCCGCGAATTATCCGCCCCGTTTACCCGTGCACGTTGAACAAACGTAAACTTTCGATTTCCACGTGTCGCCCGACCTGTATTGTTCGGTGTCCCTGGCGTCATCTCGACGGGCACAACTGAAATTGTCGAACCGATTGTTCGTATTACGAAATCGTCCACGTCAGCTACGGTCGAGTAAATTCTATCGAATTACTACACCGGGCGCGATATTCTCGTAAAAGACGAACGAAACGAATACGATCATCCATTATACGTTATCGGCCGGTAAATTGTTCGCGATCGATGGTCGCGCGCCGAATGATTTACGAACGATGGCGACGACGGTAATCGATTATAACTCCGTCGATTAGCGAACGGCGGACGCGTTCGACGAGCCGACGAATAATGTTCGGCGTCGTTCGGTAGAGGGCAATCGTTCCGGTAACCGTACCGCTGCTTTGCCGATCCACCGGCGTAAACGTTTTAACCGTTCGTCGTCAGCCCCCCGGGCGCGAAGTGTCCGTCGCGTTTTCGAAATCGACGCGGCGAAAATTCGTTTGCCGTCGTCGCGGGCACGCGAAACTAACACACCGCTTGGCCGGACGATTTTGTCCGTCGAAAACGTCGACTTGATCGGATCACGACGGACGACGGTATTCGTTTACGGACCGTCGCGTAGAAAAAAACAAGTTTTCCCCGAATTCGCGGCCCGTCCCGACCAATTACTACGTACGCGGTTCTCGGGTACGTCGACAAATCGACGGCGTACGAGCGTTCGACTAAATCCGACAGCGGCACGGCGTGAAAAACCGACGGGCTTTCCGGACGTTCGTGGACCGATCGTTTTGCGAAATTATCGTTTATCGCGGTCGTATATTAACCGGGTATACGGTTATATTGTTATAGCGCGGGCCGAACGTAACCGGCTAATTTCGTTCCTCGCGTTCGCGTGAACGAAAAGCGAAGGAAGAACGAGAAAACGATTTCCGAAGAAGAAATAACGGACGAAAAAAAAAACGCTAAAACGCTAAAACGTTTACAAAACGTATTGACGAAACCGTCGGGATTGACGCACGTTGCCCGGTGGTATTTCGACGGGATTTACGCGATTTTTTAAGTCGAACGAAATCTTTAAAGTCCGAATTTCCGTTACACTCGTCAAGTTCCGTTTACGTTACCACGTTTTTTTTTTGGTAACTTCGTTCGTTTCTTTGAACTTGGAGAAACGACTCGTGTATCGCGGTAACGTCGGTGCCGAGCATTTTCAAAATGTCGAATTTCGCGCCAAAAATTCGTCCCCGCCAACGCGAGTGGCGAATTATATTGTATTTCGGACATTTAATTGTTAAAAATTTTAAATACAAATTACATTTGTATTTCGTTTTACGTTTGCTCGTGAAGCAACGTCGTAAAACGTGACGCAAACCGAATCGACGGGGCCCTCTCGGTCGCCACCGTAATAAACAAACGTCACTATCGTAGTCGATACGAACGATTCGAATAGGACAAACGACTTTCGTACGATCGTATTTATAATCGTAATACGACGGCCGTCTGCGAAACAATAACGACATAATTAGCGGGCGGAATCGAACTATATTCGCAAACTACGCGGGCGTTGGTCGATTTTAAATTTGAAATTTTTCGAAACCGACGTCGTTAGGTGGCCCATAAATTACTTTACGTCCGATAATAGGACGAATGGCGCGTCGGTTTCGTACGCGGAGTAATTCGCCGGTTTATTGTCTCGTTAACGGCCGGTCGCGTTTTCGAGAATTGAAAATGGCCCTCGTGTTTCTCGCCGACGAACGAGTACGCCGCGCCTGCGTAACGACACACACACCTATCCGACAAATGTGCCCGGGGCCGTTCCGTCGGTCGACGGACCGCCGTAATATATATATATATCTCACCGGACTAAAGCTATACGCATAAATCGCGTGGAAGTTACGTATCGCGTTTCCGGACGATAAACTTTCGGTCAATTTGTCGGGCTAATCTTAGCCACCTGACAAGTATTACGCATATTATTAGGCGGACGACCTGCGCGCCGTACACGGCCGTTATTCCGCGGTCGCGGAAGGTTGCTGGGAGGGAGGAAATCGGCCGACGATTCGTAGGAATTAAACGGCGGTCGCGTAACCGCGAACAACAACGGCAATACGTCCGCGGCGTTCCCGTTCCGTTTAAAGGACGAAATCGTTTGGCGCTTTCGTAACCGTCGAACGGTTCGCCCATAATTCGTAAATCCGACGCGCGTTTCGGGCGATTTATTTTGTTTTTTTTTTTTTTGGTCGTCCGACGCCTGAACGGAGTATACGTAGACGTGTCGTCGATCCGGCTGAACGCGTTTCGAATACGACGCGGCCATTCACCGGGTCCGTCGCCGGGGCTTACGGAACATCGTTCGTAAAATAACGGCCGGTGCGGCGCGTAATCCGACGATTAATAATCCGTTCCGACGGCGTCCGTCCACGGACGTCTGGTACGGAATGTCACTGCGCGGCCGTTGTATCGGCCGTATGTCCGCGCCGGGCGGTATCGACGGGAACGAATTCGACGGTTACGTAATACGAATAAAGACGTCGATTTCGCGCCGCCCGAAATATCGTCCGAAAACGTACGGGCGCCGGATTCATTATAAACGGATAAGACCGACGACCGTCGTTTATTAACGAGGCGCGCGCGACGCGGCCCCACACGCAACAATTCGGTACGCTTCGCTAAGTGTATTAATAAGGCCGGTAATTCGAACGGGACGTTGTTCGTGTCGCGTTAACGAATTAAAAGCGCGCGACGTTATAAAACGCGCCCGGGCTCCGAACGACGACGATATCTGCGTTTTCTACTGGCCGTCGCGCGAGTATAGTGTTCTTTCGACGGCCTGCGGAGTCGGCGGCGTTTTCAAAATTTTTATTTTCCAATTGATCCGCGCGGTGCCTTTGTCTCATTTTTATCGCCCCGCCGACGAATTGCGTTTCGGCCTGGTTTTTTCTGCCGTCTCTTGCGGTGCGTGAACCGCCATTTGCCCCTACTCACGCTCTGAACGAACGTTGTAACTTTCGAAATCCGCAGTTTTACCGCCGCCGTTTCGTGTCGCGGAATAAACAAACGAAATCGCTTATACCGTTACCGACTCCCGGGCTCGGACGTTTCTAATAAAACGGCGGCGGCTCCGGGAGAGACATTATGTTTTTTTTTTAATAATTACTACCACACGCACACCTCTATTTACACGCGAACGCTCATTGCTTTAAAAAATATTCGCGAGCTTTTAACATCCCTTTAAACGTCATATATATATATATTACCGTCGGAGAATTTACGATTGAAATCATAAAGCCGTCGTAAATATAATGAATAAACGACGGAGGTGGACGTATTGAAATTTTAACGGTAAAGCGTTTATTAAAAAAACGCGAGACGAAAATAATTTTTATTCATAATATATATATATATATACATATTATATTCGTGTAAAATTATTTAATTATTATGTTGATTTATTGTTCGCGTATAGCGTACGTCGTGACAGAAAAAAAAATGTCTCGCGCAAAACACAACAAAAGTTATTCCGATCGCGGTCTACGTTTTCGCGTAAACGTAGCCGACGTTTTTTTCGTAAAAAAAACTTAAATACCGTATATCCCTTTTTCGAAACGAATGGCGTAAAGTAACCGTCGCGATTTTAATAAAATTACAACCGACGCGCTCCGATACGCTTTTTGGAAAACGACGATTAATTACGTTACCCGTTCGAAAACGCGTTAGTCTCGCCAAATGCCGTCCTTTAACGAACGAAACGAAAAAACGAATTTACGTTCTCGAACATTCGTCGGTATTATTTCGCTGGCGTTCGCAAATCCGTACGTGTTTACGTTCGTTCGAAACGTTACGAATATAATAAACGTACGGAGTACGTCGCGCGATACGAAAATTGTGATCGGCCGGACGCGGTTGACGCGAACGGCGAAATAACCGCGCCTTTCGTATTCGTTCGCAAACAACGTACGAGCCCCGGCGAATATAAGCTGGCGTGTCGATAAATCGTCGCCAAATATAAAAATAGGTCACGAATCGTCCACTTTCTCGCTAGCGACTAATGGATAGGACGCTGTCCGTAAATATTTGCACGTACGGCCGGCCGCGTCGTCGGTACGCATTGTAAACCGAGGCGAATACGAATTCCGTCGACTCTACTTGGCCCGCGTTCGGTAGAAAACGCGCTTATTTCCGCGCTCGTGTTTATTTATTATTATCGGCGAATCCGGGACGTTATTTTCCAACGTCGAAGCAAAACAACAACGACACGGAGTATTAGGCTCGTAAAACGCGAACGTTCAACGCGCGCACGTTCGGATTTTTTTTTTTTTTTTTATACGAAATTCCGAATATATCGCGCGCGCGGTCGTCTTCCGCGTGTAAAAAAAAGGCCGCTTTTACTTTCGTCGATTTATTTTTCTCGGATCGTATACGCGCGTTACACGTACAAAACGGGCTAGTGACGTACTTAGCCACCCGAATTTCGAATTTGGGGGGGGGTGGTTAATTTTTAAATAAATAAATCCGACGAACCTAACAAAAACGAGACGCGTTTTAAACGTTAATAGATTTAATCGTTTTTAACGAACGCGTTATTATTATAACAGTGTATCGAAGTTTAAAAATATTTTAGTGTTTTTCGTTATTATCGACTAAAAATATCTAACCTAACCTTGCGTCTCGCGAGAAATAAATTTTTCCTAAACATTTTTGAGGGAAGAATGGGAGGGTTATCTGACCCCCCCCCATACGGTGTTACTACGCCACCGCAAACCTGCGCGTTTAATAATAATTATAATAAAAAAAAACAAAAATCGTTATTACGACCCGCGTTGCGGGGTCGTTCGTAAATTTCGATACCGCGCCGGGGTGACGAATGGAAATGGATTCTCGACGAAACGCCGACCGATTCAAACCTAACCGACGGTTTCCGGGACGGGATTCGGTTTTAGAAATTATAAAAGAAATTACGTGTTTTCGGTAAAACGTCGTTAAGTTTTTGTCACGATCGGACGTAAACGTTCCCGTGAACGCGGAAAATAACAATTCGGGACGGTCGAAACGCACGACGCCCGTATAAATTCGTCACGGAATTAACGTTTCGGCGTCGCGTGGAAAAAAAACCCCGCGGCAAAACTATTTTCGACCGCAACGTAAATACCGCGGCGGGCTCCTCGAAAAATATTTTCCCGGGCCCTTTGTTTCGTTATTTTCCGACCGACCGGGCCGGGTGTACACGTTGTGTCATACGGGTACGCGTGGCTATTTTCGTTCTCGACGCGCGGTCGGTGGAAACACCGCGCGTTCTACGTAATACGCGAGCGAAACGTTACCGAACGTTATTAACGAAATTACGACTTAAAAGGGAAATACGCCCGTCAGGAATACGAGGGACGGGCGGGGTAGTCCGTCGTTCCGCCTGGTCGAATAGTATTCGAAATTCCCACCGCTATCATCCGTACGTTACGGTCGGGCCGCGCGTCTAATTTTCGCTACGCACCGCGACGATTCGCGAATATCGTCGTTTTGCCGGCCACGGAACCGGGACGGTATAAGCTATTTTGTTTACCGTACGCTGTAGCGGCGTGATTAACGAGTGTTTTTTTTCCTCGAGGGTAGCGGGAGAGGCCACAATAACGAAATCATTTTCGAAACGCCGGTTTTATTACAATCGTACGTAAATAGTTTCGCGTATATATTGACGAAATCGAATAAATAACTCCCGACGTTCTCTTCGTTGTAATTTACAAATATAAACCCGACTAGCCGCCGTCGTATTACCGGCGCGTTGAAAAATTGGAGCTTTTCGAACATTCTCTGTGATGGGCGCACGGGCGGTGTTTCCCGGTACGATTACGAGTGAACGCCGTCGCCTGTGTTCCGGCTAGACGCTTCCGTTCGAGCGAATAAATAAAACGTTCGTCAGCACGAATTTTTCGTTCCGAAACGCGTTACTTCGGGAACGAACGGAACGTATTTTCGATATGCGCCGCTTTCGCCGGACACGCGCAACGATCGTGCGTGTGTGTGCGCCGATTCACGTGGTCGTAACAGTATAACTGTCCCCTCGACCGGCGTTTTCGATCGGTAATTTTTCGATTACGAAGGCGTTGCGCGTCACGAATACGCTCCAACAGGTCGAAGAATTTTACGTCGACGTTCGCCCACGATAACGCGCGTTCGTCGAACTCCGTCCGACAGTGTTTGGGCGAAACGCAAAATCGCTCAGCTTCGCCAGTCACACGCCTGGCGTGTCCGTGACTTTTGGCTGTTCCCAAAATGGAAAATTAAAACGGGCGTCGATTTGACGACGCAGAGACGAATACGAAAACGCGCTATTCCGAAAACGGACTTCCGGTACTGTACCGGGATGTGCAAGCGCCGGTCGGAAACGACTGTTGTTCAGCCGAACGGAGATTACCTCGAGGGATTCCACGAGCCGGACGACGGTGAATATGGCCAGCGCGGAAAAATGAAAGAAGGTCGGACACGTTTGGTACAGACCTCGTATGTAAATAAAACACGGATCGGCGCGCGGTTTTTTTGTGTTCGGCAAGTACTCGTGCGTGGCGAATAGGAGGAGGTGATGGAAACGAGGGTACTTAGGCGCGAGCGTGTCGAACCGAAAAATCCAAATTCGACGGGCGGCCGATTATTATTATTACGACGGTGGCGTATGTAATTACGGCGGATTTCAACGTTTAACGACTCCGTAATTAAACGGCCGATAAGACATCGAAGCGGCCTTGGATCCCCCGCCCCTGTCACGCCGGTTTCGAATACTTCGGGCCACCGCCGGCGAACGGAAATGAAGCGTGGTGGGAGGCGGGCTCCGTTGTACGACCGAAATCGTGAACGGCACGTGCGTACGCCCGTTTGAGTAGTAATTTTTTTACCGTCCTTGCGTACGGCCCCGCGTCGATTCGAATTCGTACCGATATTGGATTTCCCACGAAATTCGCCGGTAACCACGAAAACGTAACCGGTCCTTACGCCGTCATTTCGTTAACCTTTCGATAACCGGGAACCCACGTAAAGCATTTTCGATTTTCGTCCGAAATTCAAAATTTGTATCCGCCGCGCGTGCGTACTTTTCTACGACCGTTTTCGAAAAAACGGCGCGGACGACCCGCCCACGTTCGTCGGGCGCGCACAAATAAATACACGCGCCGTCCACTTAGGGCAAGTTTCCCCCCCCCCCCGGACAATCGTTCGTGTACGCGCGGCGGGGTTACGATTCACGTTCCACCGGTGAGTTTCGAATGATAAGGTGGAAGGGAGGGGTGCGAAAAGCCACTAGACGACTAACCCGACGTGATTTCTGATTTCGCGTCAAGTGCCACGTTCCGATCGTGTACGAAAGTTTACGTCCGACGTGGTTATTTCGTTTTTCACGGTCGAACGGGTGACCACGGTACCTAACGACCGAACATTTTGTGCGAAAAAAAAAAACGTGTCCTCCAAAGTCGGTAACCGAAAGTCCGCAATCCCGTCGGGGCGTAACGCTCGCGTACATTCGGTTAGGGCAGTGGCCGACCACCTGAGGCTCGCGAGCCACATGCGGCTCTTTGGACGTGAAGTTGCGGCTCTTTAGTTATTTACTGTGGGCAAAAAGATATTACGCGGCTCTTAAAAAATGTTGAAATTTCGTAAATTGTAATTTTTGACTCTTCCCACCCGAAAGGTTGCCGACCCCTGGGGCATTTGACTTACGTACATCCGCGGTACCGTCGTCCAATCGATTACGCGTTAATTGAGTTCGCCGGCCATTATTGTACGAGACGAAAAATCGGCGCGCGGTCGCGACGACCGGAACGCGCGTAGGGGAAACGAGTAGTGGGGAGGGGAATCGAATTCGACGATCACGTACCGGTGAAAACCCACGGCCTCGACGCGGTTTTTCGGCCCCGCCGGACTCGGTAAATACGGAAACGGACGTTATTCGTCGGAACTTTAGACGTACGGGCCACGGTGGTGGCCCAGTAGTCGTCGGTGACCGGGCGCGCTTGCACGCTGAACGAACGACGGGCGTGCGTGGTGGGCATGGGAAACCACCGAGTTTATACGATTTTTTTTTACCGGTTCGTACGGAACGGAAGCCTCTACGATTACGTAATAAACGTACAGCGTTTTGTTACGCCGAGGAGAATAGTCGTAAATAGTTTCCGATCGGTGGCTACTCGTTTTTTCGTCGTTCCGCGCCCGTCAATAAATCAGGATTAGATTAGCCTCGCGTGTAAATCGACCACGCGGCGCGTACCGAAGTCCGCCTAATAAAATATGTCGTCGTCGCCGCCGCCCCGTCCCAGCCGGTGAACCACCGGTCGTGTCGTCCGCGTTGTTTTTCGATTTCGGTGGACAACACCGCCCGGTCCGGTCACCGAACAACCCGTATAAATAAACACCCTCCGCGCGCCCGTCCCGACGGTGGGCCGGGCACTCGACGGTCACGGTCGTTCGCGTTTACACGATAAATCCGTACAAATCGTCCGGAATCGACTGGTCGGGTCTAATTGAACGCGTTCGCCCCGCGGAGACGACGACGGCCGCGAAACGAATACGTCCGGTGACGGTCTCCCGCCGGGACAGCGCTACGACGACGACGACGACGTTCGGAGAATAACGGGAACAATTATCGTCCGCGCGGTAAACATTTCCGACGGCGTACTACGCTCGCGTACTTTTCGAATGAGTAACGTCTAATCGTTCGCCGAACCGAAACTTCTTATTTTACGCGCGCGTCGAAAATTGTTAACGAAAATTAATCGGATACGACCGAAGAATATAAAGGGATCGAGGGGGGGGAGGGGGAACGTCGTAATAAATGAAACTTCGAAGAAAACGATTTCCTCCTCCCCCTCCCCGGGTACGTTATTAAAGCGTACCGTTTCGTACACGTATACACCAATAATAACTGTTTATCGCGAAAAGTGTAATATAACGACGCTCGAGACTCGCTTTTATTACAATAGGAAACTCTTTTAAAAATAACAACGTAATTCTCGTAGGTAGGCGCCTAAATAGGGAATTAAATTTTGATTTACAATTACTGCCGACGAAACGTTACGAGATTTCGCCGCGTAACAAAAAAAAAAAGAGGAAAATAAACGATACGACGTATATTTAAATTGAAAACGTCGTTCGTTATAAATATTTCCTCTCTCTCCCCACCCGCCCATAACGTCGGAAAAATGTATTTTTATGCAAATTAAACGTTTTAATCTAATAATAACGAAAAATATTTGACTTCGTTGTAATTTATGGTCTTAATAACTTCGAATATAAACGCGCGCGTTTCTTAAAATTGTCGCGATTATTACGGTAAAAACGCGCGGGCATAAATCACGTGCTTTGAAAAAACTACTACCGCCGCGATTATACAATTTGTTCGCGCGTCGCTTCGAAACGTCCGCGTTAATCGCCGCCGTAAATTTATCGTAAAATCGACGTAAAAAATGAACGTCCGTCTTTTTCGGTATTATTATCGTTATTGTCGTCAACGTTACGGAAGCGTCCCGTTTGGAAATTTCAAAACATATTTACTAATTGGGCAGGTAGCGATTACGAACGAATTATCGTAAATGGAACGGCCGACGGGTACGTGGGCGGAGACGGTAACTCTACCCAGCTACGGACGTGTGAAGTGATTATGGAGGACGGAATAAGAAACGACTACGTAAGTGGCTTCGGGTGGATCGGACGTGTCACGAGGTGAGAGTTGTTTGCGGAAGACGAATGCGGCAGGGAAGTGAGGAAGACCGAAGGAGAGAGAACTGAGAGAGAATTCCCTTCCCCATAAGACTCCCACCATTAATTCCACCCGGCTGGTAGGAGTTAGCGTACGAATAGGGTAGCCGAACGCGTTAATTATTACGGCTTTACGTTGCGTAAACGAAATAAAAGTTTTCACCAATATCGCGGACACGCGCTGGTTTCGCGTATATAACTCGCGGGAACGTGTTCGCCGTTTCGTTCGTATTACGTTTTCGTCCCCGAAAACTCTTGCCGAACTATATTGTTTTATTGCCGCGTACGTTCGATTCGTTTCCTCTACCGTAATCGCTTTATCGGTCAAACGTTTGTCGAGTTTCGCGGGATAAAACTAAAAAAACCGACCGGGAGGCTATGACCTCTGCAGCCGTTACGCGGCGGATCGTTTCGAACGTGAACGGGCCGCCGACTTTTCCGGAAAAAACGAAATTCTCTTCCTGTCGTACCGAAATCGCGTAGGCTTTTTCCAACGATCCGTTACGAAAACGGGCGCCCGCTGAACACGGCGCACGGCGACGCGAAATCGTTTATGTTTTTCGTTCGTAAACCGCCGTAAATCCGCGAGACGATTTTTTCGATTGGCGCTTTTACCGAATATCGCTTAATCATCCGGACGCGATTAGCGCCCGAGGCGAAACGACGGGGAGGAGGAGTCGAACACAAAAACTAAATATATATCGTTTTCGAGCCCCGGGGCCGGTCAACCTCGGCTATGGACGCGCGTGTACTCGGACGAACCAATAGAGATGATTATCGGAATCCGATACACGCCGTTCGTTTGTCGGCCATCTTAACGACGTCCGCGAAAACAAAGCGTTTTGGTGGTCGGTGGACGAGTATTTCCACGGACGGGTCCGCGTCGGTTACGGAGACGGCCGGGCGCGTTCCTATTATCTCTCTGCGGACGCCACTCGGCCCGAGCGAGTTAGACGAAATTACCGAATACGACTATTGTTACGTTCGTGTCGGTTTTCGCTCGGCTCAAATTCAAATTCAGGCGTACACGGGAATATAAATCGAACGTACCCGGGACGACGGCGTTAGTGTTTTCGCCGTTGGTGTGCCCGAAACGAGGGTCCGATCGGGTTACGCGGTTAGATTCAAACGTGGACGGTGTATCGTCACGTACGCGCGATTAGGTTTCGAAAAATATAGGAAATCCGTAATGTTAAACGCGTCGTGTTCGATCCAAGTTTATACGAACGATTATTGGCCCGCGGGCCATAAATACGAAACGTTTCCGCAACGGCGTTACGTACGCGTTTTATTCGTGGTACGTAAACGAGCCGAGTTTCTAAATAGTTTCGTTAAACTCGTGTCGTTTAGCGTACGCCGGTCGGCGAAAAACGTAAAACGATCGATCGTTTCCGGAAATCCGCCGACTACGAGTCGGATCGCTTCGTGGCGACAAAAGGACACGCGTACGTTGTTCGTCGCGCCGAACGAACGACCGAACCCAGACGGCTGTTTTCATTATTAACTATCGAATTCCGCCCGTTCGTTAATATTGCGAATCGGACGGAAACGGACACGTGCCGCGTTCACTTACAGGGCGAGGGGCGAATTTTATTATTAAGGCGGAACGACAAGTACGCGACAAGCCCGGCCGTAACGGGCCCGGTGAACGAACGAAAACGAATAAACGATACGTCGTTAATAATAAAAATCGATAACGGCCGGCTATTTGTTACAATTAGGTATATAACGAACGCGTGATCGACCGTCGGCGCGCGCCGTTTATAATAACGACGCGAAAACGAAACGAAGGCAAATTCGCTCGTAGTCTGAAAACGAACCGGCCGAGTAACGCGCGAACAACGGTTCGTCCGATTATTCGCCGGTGGGTTCGAACGTCAATTCGGTGTTTCCGACGTTTCCATTCGTCGAAGGAGGACGACCACAAGGGCGCGATGTGTGTTCCGGCAAAGAGTTACCGGTACGGTACTCCATTACCGTACTTTTGCCGCGCACGCGCGAACGCGCGCAACAATTTTCGAACGTCCCCGCCGCCGTTGGAAAAGCACCGAACGCGTCGCGAAATTCGACGGACTCGGAAAAGTTGTTTGGCGCGCGCTTTCGGAATTAAAAGTTTCCCGGTACCGTTCCGGAAGTATCGCGAATTGCGTTACCGTAACTTTAAAAACAGGAACGTCCGGGCCGTTTAACTTACCCCGTCGCCGGCCTACAGTTTCGTTTTGTTCGCGACGTTGTCGCGGTGGCGCGTCGAGACTGGTCGCCGCAGGGACGCGACGAACACGAAC
>JAIPRN010002665.1:0-28066 GCA_025469175.1 Geopemphigus sp. TES_GeoC_2020 | reverse complement strand
ATACGACTATTTGATTTTACTGTAACATGTAAACAGAAACGCGTTACTTTTTTAACGGATATACCGATATCGGATACGAGTGATGATATTACCGATATTTCGCGAAACTTCTACGATAAAAATTTGTTTTATTTATCTCGTACCTTCGGAACTATTATTTCGGTAACTAAATAATGAACATAATTTCGCGTTTTTTTCGTTATTACGTATACGTGTCCGACTCTGTATGTGCAACAAACAAAATAAAAATTTCGTGATATTACATAAGCTTTTAGTTAGGGTCTTTGTGGGGTGTGGAAACTTCGCGTTTCCCGTATTTACGGTACCGTTAACGAAGTAATTTCTCTTCGGCCACGACGTCGTCAAAATCCCGTTTTCGTCTCGTTTTATACGCTTACATAATAATAATAATAATAATAATAATAATAATAATATGTAAGCACAATTTAGCCGCAAATAGTTGGGCTAATATCATGAGCGCTTTTACGTTTTACACACACAAAAACAAACAATATTGTATATAAATATATATATATATATATATATATAATGTTATTAATATATAAATACTGGAGTCCATCGCAGCGAGAGAAGTATAGTCGCGTTCGGATTGCGGAAACGGTCGGATAGTTTAACTCGAGCTAACTATATAGCACTTACGTGCGTGCATCTATCCAGTACAGTCACAGTAATCGTGCACTTACATTCTATATATGTACGGGAGGCAGTGGTTGTTCTTGGTTTAGCTAACGATTTATATATCATATGTATGTATGTGTTTGTGTGTGTGTGTGTGTATTATACATTGGTGAGAAAGGTCGCGGCATAGGGGCAACGCGCGTTACGTTTTGTAGCGGGAAAAACTTTTAATGTGCTCTCCTCTGTCCGTGGCCCACCGATCCGCCCGTCCACATATGTTCGCATTCATGGCGTTTAATTTACCATTTTTAACGTTTGTAACCAAAAAAAAAAAACCGCGCGAAACAAAAATAAAATAATAAACTTTGCCTATTCTTCATACGGACGACGTGTTTACAATCGGTAATGAATGTCCGACTACGAATTAAAAGGGTTAACGTTATTGTTGTTTAGTTTTAATTTTCGCGATAAGAGACGCGCAGATTTCTGTTTTACGGCGCCGTCTGCGTAAAGGGAACTGATTACGCACTTTTCCTAACGAGTGTTGGATTGGCCATTTTCACAATAAGCGAATATATGAAAAAAGATTGATTATTAGTCGTACGCTTTAGTTGTTGTACTATCCGTGCCTCCATAAGTAAAATTCGAAAGGGTATTTTTTGGGTAATCGTATGGAAATAGCACCTTGATGATTAGACTTAGATTTGAGTAAAACAAAATTCTGCTACTTAGAACGAATATAATGCAATTCCGAAAAAAATTTTAAAAATAAATTGTTGTTCAATATCGACGTATTACGAAAAAACGACGTTGAACGATATATGATGGACTTACTTTTCTTCGGTCCGAGATCGAACGGTTGAACCATACGGAAGTTGATCTCGAAATTATGCGTAATACATAGTTTTTCTTAGTTATCACTTTATAACAACACTATAGTTCAGCGTATACCGCGTTAATAACGCGTCTAGGTGGTTGATGGAACTTCGTCTATGAACGCATACAAACGTGTTTATATATATAAAATTTAGTATAAAATTGTTTTTCATTCGTGATCGAATTAAAACAAAATTTTTCTCGCGTGTTTGAAAAACGTGTACTGCAGCGTTTGGGAAACCTAACGACATTCATTTCCATAAATTAATGAAAAAAACTTTTTTTTAATACGCTTCTGTCGGATTTATAGATGAACGCACATCGTACGTACTATACATATATATAATACATTATTTGTTACAACGATATATTATAAATTATTATTAATACGAGTCTAAAACTTTTTCAATAATATTATTACGCATTTATGCCTCTAAAACGAATTCCGCTTTTTTTTTAAAAGTAATTATGATCAACGGTACAATGTACTCTTTATTAAAATTGAAAACATTTTTATTGTGTACGTTTATTTTATTTCAAAGTTGATAAATCACGGCCGGGATATTAATTTTGAAAAATTGTTAATACTTCGTGTTTTCCCTGAAAAAGTGGTATATGTATACATATTTAATGATTGTTTATTAATATGAAATATTCACGGAGAACACGTTATATTAAAGTAGTCGATATCTTTAAAAATTGGAATGTTGCCCTGTGCCTGAGCGACGGGGGAATTACAGGCAAACAAAATAAAATGATTTTGTCCGATATTATAACGGGGAAATATTATAAATATAATGATTATTAACTTTTCGAAATTCTTATCGAATAAACCTTTTTACATTTTTCGTTACGTCTAGTATTTAATAATAATCAGCGATCATTCAGCTTTAAATTCAGTGTCAGAATACGATTATTTTCTTTTAAGGATCTGAAATTATTCGATTTTCTCGTCTTGAATTCGGATATAATTGTTTATCAGCACTCGTGGTTCACCTTTCGACTATTGCTGCACTACACAACGATAATGTTAAATATGATTCCATTTGTATAATCGATGTATGATTGATTAGTTATACGATCTGTCCATTGACAGATATATTATATGATCTGTTCTAGACCTTTTTGACGCGTGTTCCGTTTTATTTCAAATGTTTTACTCGAAGCGTAATTTATTCGTTATTCTAAACGTCAAATAAACCGATTATATTCCACATATTTTGTTTCGCATTTTGTCTATGTGAAGAAGGCCTTCATTTCATCCTATTTTTTTCATTATATTATTATAACGTTAATTTATCGCGTTATATAATCTGTTTTTTTGAAAACCTTAGTTTCTCGTATTGTGACATTGTAAGGCTTAATAAATATATAATTTAATTATTATAAATAACGATTTACGCGTATAATTGGTTGTTGATGTTGGGATATCGTGTCGTAAATTATCGTTCTTTAAAATTTGTTTTTAATCATTTCTACTTTGTTATATGGTCAAGGTTAATATTTCCGTAGTAATTAATCGGTATAATCAGGATTAAGTACATATTTGTTTTGTAGATTTTTACGAATCGACATAAATGAATAATTATTTATTACGATATTTGTGGGTAAATACGTATTTTCACTTTGTTTTTGTTTTATAAATAATAACGTTATTAAAAACCCTCACGTGCTTATTGTTATAGGCGTATTATCAATAATATGTTATAAATAATAAGAGACTCGTTCAAGCAATACGTAAGTGTATACGTCCTTTCCCTTCAACATATACACACACACACACACACACACACGCACACACAAACACACACACACACACACACGCACACACAAACACACACACACACAACACTCCAATTGGTGTTTGAAAGGTGTATAGTGATTAGAGGGCGTATGTGTTGCGTAGTTACCCGATTTAGTAACTCGCAGGTGGATCTATGACGGAAATCCGCTTTTAACACGTGTCCGGCATTATCCTCTTCCGGTCCTTGTAAATAACGACCATTTACGACGGGGGGTTGGCCACGTCATCGTTTCGCGTACGTGTGTGGGGGGAATTTGAACGGGGTAGACTGAGTGGGTGGAGTATAAGGAGGTGGATGTGGAGGGGGAAGGGAAGGGAAAGAGTGTAAAGTATGAACAATTTATTCTGATGGAAACGACTGTACGCGACTTAAAAGGATAAGAATGCAAAGTTCAATTCGTCTTTTGTCAACGTCTCGTGCCGAAAATTCTAGTGAAAATAAAATACGCGTTGTATATTTTACGCGTTTAAACAAATTATTCGAGAAAACGTTCATAAGTTTAACATCCATATAGGCACCTATCCACCAGTTGTCTATCCACCGTCTCGTGTACAGCGTCCAATTTACGCGAAATTCGAAGTACATACATTATAAACGTGCAGTCGGATTCACGATACGTTTTGCTTTTTCCCCCTTGATAAGTCAATAAATTTTAACAAATGTTCAACACACCGATAATTCCGATTAAATCTCTTTTAGAAATGCTATAAAATACTAATTTATTACTGTACTTCACTCGTATTTATTTACTAAACCCTGTCACGAGTTAATGTAGTTAATGCGCATTTTCAATACGCTCTTTAAAGTTTTACACATACACGCACTTGTAAGATAAACTAAATTAATCGACTAATATCTATATTACTATTTACTTATTTATCGAAAGCTATTCGTTATTCCTATTAATGTCGGTTAGAAATATCTGTACGTTAATTATAGTCTTTTTTAAATATTGACCGTAAATTTGGTTTTTCTTTTATAATCAAAATTGAAAAATGACGAGGCGAATACTTGAAAAGTAACAACTCGCGTTTGTGTTCGAAATATTGTACTCGTCTAATCACGTCGTATGTGACTACCATAGCTGTGAAGTACTAACTTCGTGTTGTTTTCGTCAAACTTATGTTAATATTCCGCGACTAATTCTCCGCGGTTAGTTACGCGCGCAAAATATCCGTACGAAAAGCGTATGTTTTTTCGAAAAATTTACCGTTTACTCGAAAATAAATTGGTTTTTCGTTATCCAAAATGAAAAAGCTCAATAACGTTGGTTAATACATTACGGCCCAAAACCGCAATGTATTAATACGATACAAGTCTACATCGGGAATAAATTCGGTCACATACGAGTCGTATACAATATATATACGTACGTACGACATAATCAAAATAAAATGTTTAAAATATTAATGCCGAACGGACACGCGTGCTGGTGCGGTACACGGAAACGTATTCGGGTGGGTAGGCGAGGGATTTTGTTCATTTTCGTCCGTGTCAAAATAATTCTCTCGAGGGATGATTTACGGCCGCGATCTCGGGACAATGTAAATAAATCCAATACTGGCGGTGACGTGTGACCGAGCCGGGCGTCTCGTCGTCGATTTATCCCGGCGAACAGCACCGCCTCCCACTCGCGGACACGTTATTATATTTTATAGTTTCGGATTTTTCGCGTTCTTCAGATGTCCGGTTATAAATCCGCGGCGTGGTGGTCCGCTATAGGTTTTATTCGTCGAGCGCGCGCACGTGTTTTTTCGCGCCCCCGCGCGTTCGTATTTATATTTGACATTCGTGTTCAACAATATTGTCGCGTGACGATGTATCGTAAATACACCGCCGCCACACCGTCGGAGTTTTCGATGTACCAGGCGTTATTAAACGACGACATCGTTTCGGGGAAATATTTGTAAATGCGTGGTCGGTAGGCGTGGCGTTGCTCCCGTCTAAACAATTCGTTTTTTTAATGCGGAGTTTTCGGCGACACGATTAGTCGCCATCCACGCGCATTATCGCCGATTCGTTCCGCCGAATTCGCGTCCGCCCACCGTCGACGACACGCTATCATTTGATCCAATTTTTCGCGTTCGCCGCGCGATTTTCGGACGGTACAACGTACGTACGTATTGGACCGTTCGCCGCGAGTGGCCTCGTCATTTTCGCTAGGACCATACGTTATTTGAACACGTCGTTTGACGTATTCACGTACGCGCTCGCGATGTCGTGGGCGCTGAAAAATAACGAACGCCAACATGTTCGTCTTATTGGCGATATGCGTTTGGGGAACTATAGGTATGTAAAGTTCATCGCGAACTCGTTTCTGCCCGAGGTCAAAGGCCCGCTGTCCGAGGCAATTATGATAATCGTGCGCGTTCACGTGTCAAACAAACGATACGCACGACCCGTCCGCTTTGGTACACCTGTTAAGTTTGTGTACTTTCGCCCGAATTAGTAAATCGTCGTTTATTTTTAAAACTATAATAATTAATTAAACTACTAAATAAACGAAGTGTTTTACGGTACGCGATTTTGAATCGACGTGGTTTTACGATGTATATTTATATTATAGCACGATATAAGCGTAGCTGGACGCGGTTACGTGACTATTTGATAATAAATAGTTACACTTGTTTTATTCACGGCGAACGAAACTCGTTTATATTAGATATATTTAACTAGAGAGAAATTTTATATCGAAATAGGATTTTTCGCCGGGAGAAATGTTCGACCGGAAATGTCAACGTCAATATTATCGCTATAAAAATATAATTTGTCCTTTATTTTATCGTCGTAGTAATTCCAAAAACAGTAACTTTTTTATATAAATCCAATTATACGTCGTATGTGTATTTTCTTTATACATTTATGATTGGTATGTTAACTGGAAACAGCTGTATTATTGGTTTATTTTTTGATTATATATATATATATATATTTATAAATTGTTAGAAATAAAATTCGTCAGATATTAAACCAATGTACGTAACGATAAATTTTGCTCGATGACTGTAATTACGTTGTTTAAATAATGTCTTGTTAGCTATTAAAACGTGATAAATAATAAACACTTCCACTCCACCCAAAGAATATAATCAAAAAATAATTATTTGTCGGAAAACATATTTTTGCGACAATATAAATATATATATATATGTATGTATATGCATAATCAGGGAACGTTTTAACGGACACGGGAAGTGGGAACACGACTTACGTTCGTTCTCTACGACGACTGATAGCATTTTGTGTTGTACTGTCTTCATTCGAAAACAATTCGTTTGAAAAACGATTTCCAGTGGAGCAATTTTTTTTAGTCGAAAACAACGAAAGCATCAATCAACGGAGTATCCGGAATTTCGCACATTTTTTCGAATAACGTTGGGAATTTTTCAATATTGACGATCGATAGTCGTGGGGTTTTTATATGTCAATATTGTACGCGTATCCATACGATACGCATTATTTACTCGATGGCGGCTTTTTTTTGTCCATACTTTTCAGCTAAATAATAATTAAATTTCGCCCGTTAAAATGTTAAAACTCGTTAATATTTTCCGAGAAAATCGCCTGTTGATATTAAACAACTAATTGTCGAACATATCTGTGTATAGACTGATTCGCTATGCTTGCATGTTCCAAAATTGCCTAACCGGGTCGCCGCGTGAATTTCAATGGACGATTCCCGTAGTTTCCTCGATATTTACGTTATTAACAAAGTATATTTTTTTTCTGTGTAGCGAAACCAGACACAAAGGATATTTGTTTATGTGAGTGACGATGTAATTTTTTGATTATTTCATTTTCCAATTCGTCCTTGAAATACGAATAATAGGGAACAATTTTGTATTTTTGTACAAATATGTCAATATGGTGAATATTTCAAACTATTATTGTTTATTTAAGAATATATTACGATCTGTACTAAACGGCGCAATATGTAAATTTGATAACGACGAATTTTTACATTATGACGTTTACATTTGTCACGAAGAATGGGAGTGTGTCCAATGATAAAACTTTACGCCTTTTTTCTTTTTTTATTATTTCAATATTGTTCGTTATTTTTAATAACCGAATATTTTACGATTATTTTTTTCTTCTTGGTTTAAAACGTGTTTTAGAGGAGAATAATGAATCGAAGAATTTTTATGCGCATACAGTGATTATATATTTTCACTCATATATATAAGAGTGAAATATCTTATAATATTTAGTAGTTAGTTGATTTTAAGTTATAGACCATTGTTGAGTGTTAAGTTTTATATATTTTAAGGTGATATGGCGAAAAGTGATACTTGAAAGCTTATATAGAAGCCGTTCGGCTGAACCTCATATTTGAATTGCATAAGCTCAAATAACCCTTAAGAAGGATTTGTATATTATATTTTTAGTTTGAACTAAGAATTTCGATTTTGAATTAAGTAAATGTGAACTGTTGTTATGTGAGAGTGTACTAAAAGGAAAATCTCTTAGTTTTTTAAATGTAGACCATAATTTAATGTTTTATTAAGTAAAACTAAGATATTTCACTCGAGATAGGCATCCTCTGAAAACTAAGAAGAGGAAATACCGATATTATTTGTATAATATGTACTCGAATGGATTTAGTGTTTTTAATTTAATTTTATTATATATTAGACGATTTTTAACGAATTAGAATATTTTTTCGAATAATTTTTTTATTTTTGGTATATTCGCGAGAAATAAACGAGAAAATTTATTTATAAAATAAATCAGGAGAGCTGCCATTAGGCCGAAGTACTCCTGTTTGAACGTGGAAATACATAGAAAATGAATTGCCACGCCTGACTATAAACGCTCTATATGTGGTAATCTTTTACGGACCAATTAGGTAGTAGTTTGAGTATGTAGAGTCCATATGGCTCATACTTTGTTGAACGATCATATCCGAGAGCATACCAGGACACAGTGTTGTCTTTTTGTTTTCGAATTATTACGCATGTTGGCGTATAGATTTGAGTGTTTTTGTACTGAATCGAAGTGCATTAACCCAACGTCGCGAGATTGTATATCACTATTGAAAACAATCCTTACTATTCGAAAACGAGTAAATATTTGCGCGTGACGGACCGAAATTCCGAAAAGATTTTGTCGACTAATGTGTGTGTGTGTGTGTATAATGATGAAGTTGGAAAATATCGGTTAACGTCATCGTCATTCGGGTAGGTTATTGTGATGGGTGGAGGGGCATAAGGGAAAGAAAAAATAATCGTATAGGGGCCAAACGAATCCTCGGCGGTGTCGACTACTGCGGCGACGGCGCCTTGTGTTACCTACCTATCGTACACGCGCCGCGTGCCGGAGGCCGACGGGATCGGCGCGCACGGACGAGCGCCAGCCTCTTCGGCGGTCCAGTCAGTGGTCGGTAGACAACGCGCGACATTGTCTATCACGACGACTCCGTGTCTCATACGGTCGCTCAGAACGATTTCTCGCGCCCGTCGTGTTCGTCCCGTCGCGCCGGTGTACAATCTTCGCGGGTGTCTCGTAATTCGATTGCCGCTACTGTATTCGTTTTGTTTACCCGACAACTGATAATACGTCGAATACCGATCGGCAAAAGAAGAAGAAAACAGAAAACAATTAACGCGGTTGAACTGATTGTCAGCGGCACGCACGCGATCGGACGACGACGGAAGATAAGCAAAAACTAAAAACATACCGGTCGGTCGTTTTTTTTTTTTTAAATTTTGTTCGCCGAACGGGCGAAGAAAATTAATTAGTCGTTTCATGATGTGTATCGTTGAATAACCGATTTGTAATTGTTTATGTCGGAGGAATTAAATGCACGTCGAATTTAAATCGTTCGTTCTATATAAAACAAGGTGAGAAATAAGTACAAAAATATAATCGCGCTGTCGTTAAATCGAATAATTTAGTCGTGTACCAGACGTGTATACATCCATACGCTTATTTTTATTTTTATGATTCTCTCTTTATCGGCGCTCGTTTTAAATTGTATTATTCGAACGAATTTATCAGTAAACGTATAGTTTTATCGAATCGTATTCGCTAACATTTCGAACGTTCGTTGTATATAAACACGTGCGTTACATTCGTACGTATATTATCACACCACCGTCACATCGGTACTATATATATATATATATATATATATATTTTATCCAAACGATTACACGTAAATTGTTTCGAAATTTCGTAATCGTTTATATACGCGTAAAAAACCGAAATACTAGAAAAATTCTCGGTCGGTTTCGTGACCACGGAATCTGACGATTTTCATAATTTTCACGTAGACTTTGAATGGCCGCGACGTTCAACAGTATTTAAGACGCGGTACAAAATAAACACGGCGGTGGAATCACCGGTTAGAGCGTTTTGCCCATTGTCACAAATAAAATTTAATACCGCGCGTATTGCATAAATATCGTATTAACCGGGTATTAAACGCGATTTATCGCCGCAAATAAATTGAAGCACGGTTAGTTTGTGAACTAATGGAAGTTGTTACAACAAGTAAAATCCGATTATAATGGCACGGGGAAGCGTATACAATAATTGCACCCGAATGTGAAGCGCATACGGAACCAACACTCGTATAGCCGTAAACGTAATTTTCTAGTTGTCGATAATTTTTGGAACGACATTTTTAATTCGACCGTCGGTTCTCGATAGAAGTTCGTGGTACGATAAATTCGGACTAGTAAACGTGAAAACAATCGCGTAGTGCGCCATTTTTTTGTTTTTATCTTTTCGAAAAAAGCATTCAGACTCCGAGCGGAGCTTCATAACCACGACGTGTTAAAAAAAAAAATAATATAAAAATTAGAGTACCACGTCCGTGATCACTATTTTCTAACGGGAAATATGCTTTTGGGCTTTCACGTAGCAAATTCAATCGATTGGAAATAATTGGACCGAGACGGTACTTTACGTTTGTTAATATCGGAAAATGTCCATTATTCTGCCTGCTGAAAAACGGGGAAATTCGTGATAACGTCCACGCCCATATTCTCGGTATTAAAAAAAAGTTATTTTTAAAGAGGTTTATTTGGAGTTTAACATTTCGTGTTTGTTATATTAAAAAAAAAACAATTTTAAATATTAGTTTTTTCTAGTTAAAAAAATTATAAGTGTTCTCGCTTTAATTAATAATTTCTAATTTGTGATTAATTAATTTATACGATAATTAAATTAATTCGTTAGCACGTTTTAGTATTTTAAGGTAAATATTTTCAAGTTGAAAATAAATATTATTATATTCAATTGGAATTATTAAAGTGTCAAATCATACGCGTTTTACGTACAATTTAAAAATTTAATTATATATTCAATTACATGACAATAAATATAAATATTTATAGCGCGATCTAATTGATAATGTTATTAGAAATCCGTAGCGGCCAATTGAATTATAACCTATCGAATGTATGAAAATAAACGTATAATTTTTAATTTTTATTTCGTTCAATTATACAATTATTTTGTATTAATAATTATAAGGTAGAGTTGATTTTCTGTAATTGCACTTGAGTAGATTGAAATTACGGAAAAATAAAATATATTTAAAGTTTACGTTTATAACATAAACGAGTATTTTAAAAATATTATTACTGGCCAATAAACCTATTTATATTATTTTTTGTGAAAAATAATTATCGAATAAAACGTATTATATAATAATTTCAAAACTTTTTGGCCAAATGATTTATTTGCCGTCGTTTCGTAATAACAAATAAGGGGAAATTGATTGAATCGGACGCTCCACTATGAGATAAAATTGGTGGCAAATTTTTAAGTTCACGTTAATATAATATTTACCGTCGATTATTTCAACGAACGAAATTTGAATAATTTCATTAAATTTTTACACGTTCGTACGAGGATTTTAAACCATTGGAAGGTGAACGACCTAATTAATCGAACAACGTTTTCGATTCGTCGGATATTTTGAAAATGATAATTTACCAAAACGTACCGGTTTATCAAACTGGATCGAGGAGGTTCATGGGCCGAATTTCTTTATACGTATTTTAACGCGCGTGTTCGGCAATATCGATATTGGAAATATCGCGCACTCGAACGCTCGTACGATAAATGTAGATTCATTTTGTCGAAACTTATGTCGTCAACCGGTGGCACCAATGCACCTAACGACCGTTCGTTTTCGTTTTTAAAAAAAAACCCTGGTAAATTTTCGACGACGCCGATTACGACGACAAGCGGGAACGTTTTCGGCCGATACTGTCGCGATTTTCGCGAAATAGTTCGCGCGAAACGCGATCGTCTTCGCGGCGATACGAACGATATAAATACGCGCGCCCGTTCGTCGTTAAATCAATTACATCCGTTTAACGGCGCTACGTCATATCGTATATTACCGCGGCGGTTAGCCAGCTGGGTTTTAATAATATAATAAAACGTCCGCCTAGTTAAACGGCGGTTGTTTATGGCGCACGTACCATAATAAATATACGCGCGCTGGTCAACGGCCGCTGCGGTAGTGTAGTCCTATTGTCACGTAGGAAATTATTATAATATTTTACGTACTAAAATTGACCAGACGCTGCGAAAACTATTACTACGGCTTGTATAAATATATATATATACATACATGCATATCCGTACGATATAAATTATACGACGTGCAAGCGTATTATACACGTATATTATATATATATATATATATACGTACGTACTCTTCCTTGTTATTCATCCTAGTAATCTGCAAATGGATCCCGAGTGTGTATACGAGCTTTACATGTATATGGATCGTTTCTTAAGCTCGCCAACTAAATTATTTAGTACGTTCGTTGCGTATATATTTATATACGGCTCTCCGGGGTCGTCCGGCCGTCGTGTCGATATACGATCCGAATATTACTATCGTTATCGTTGTTTTATCATTGTTTCGTGTCGTTATATATTTATACAATAATATCGTAAAGTGTACACCGAGTGGCGCTCGGTAACGCGAAAATATTATTATTATTACCGTGTACCTTCGCGATTTCTCAAATTTGTCGTTACCGCCGCGGGAAACGCATCTGCACCATCTATCCCTCGTACGCACGTTTATATTTCGCTATTACATTTCCTTCTCGGGATTTTTCGTTCACATTAACGTATTTTAATACCCGATATTCGTTTCCCCATTTCCCCCCCCCCTCCCGTAAACGCGGCGACTACGTTTTGTATATCAGTCGCCGGAGTGTTTTTCTTTAATTATATATTAATATTACTGTCTTATATTCAAAGTGAAATCGAAAGAAAAAACGTTCGCCTATAACGGTATTTCGTTACGTTTTTTTTTTTATGTATAAGCGAGTAGAAATAAAGAAATAGGTACGTAAATTACATTTACCGTGATATAACCGTCTCAAAAACGGAAAATACGAAAATTAATAATTTTCGCTAAATATTTATATTTCATAACGGCGTGTTTGTCAACCCATACTGTTTGACCGTTATTTAAACATTGCCGTTAGTTCTATTACGTATGCTTATTAAGCGAGTTTAGAATATATCGAAATATTCCGCTTGGAAATCAATTTAATTGTTGTCTATGGTTAAGAAAGTATCGAAAATCGTGAATTCTTTTTTTTGTAATCGTTAAGTTATTTCGATTTTTCTAAAATCGATTTCCGTTTACGAGTCGTATTTTGTACGTATTTTTTGTCGGTTTTCTATACAATATAATTAGAGAGCTATTATAAAAGAACATATCGTCTAAATCTATGGTACGCGAGCATTTTAAAATATTCAACTAAAAAAATCACAAGGCTGAAATATTAAGATAGCAACAATTTCATTATATTTAACTTTAGTTTAGCGCGTAATAAACTAATGTTCGTACTATTGTAATGCAAAAACCTCTTCTCGGAATAATAAATGTTTTATAAAATTCAATTACGTTATCCTAAACACATTTGCTTCAGTTTCACATTAGTGTGAAACCTTATATCGTAGCTGGTTTAATGACGCAATATTATTACTTAAAACTACATATGATTAACAAATTTAACTTTTTCAATTTTCGTCGTAATTTTTGAAAATTCGTGTTATTAAAAAATGTTTTAATGTACGTTATCACTGATTTCTATAAAATAATTAATCGAAGGAATTTATATTCAGAAATCGGACACGATTTTGTTAGCGTGGTGTAGTGTTTGTAATTTCTCATTCAAAACGACTGAATTAAAATTTTTATTCGGTATTATACCTCGCACCTGTCGATTATTTTACATTGATTTATGCTTAATCGGGATTATTAATTTTTTTCCGGTCAAATGACGTGACATGATAAACGAGGAAACGCTGTTCAGTTGTTAATAAATGTATCCATTTTTGTCAATCGTTGGATTGTCGTCGAATATAATTTATTTTTGAATATATTTAGAATATTCGGCTACAATATTGGGTAAAATGTACAATTCTTCAAACGACAAATTGAGAGAATAGTGACAGAGTTCGGCTGATACACGCTAACATTGGGAAGTCGCCGTCTAATCTAATAATTATTACACACGTATGGAGCCTCACTGGGGATCAAATTACGTGTTCAATTCTCGAATTATTTACAGATTATGAATTCATTTAATGTAATCTTCTGTGGATTATGCACAGGCTTCAATAACTAACAAACTTCGTAACTTATTTACCATATCGTGTTTTAAATTTTATTTCATTAAAGTCGAAACTCGAAAGACAACTTCGCAGTTCAAGCTGTTCACGACAAATTCCCAGTGCGCAAATTAAATTTTCGGTACGTACAACGAACGAGAATCCAATAACAATAATTCATAGTCGACCGGCGATATAACCACTGTAAGCGTTTTGTTGCGCACACGAACTGGCGACGTTTGAAACAGTCGTTTGATTTTGTCCAAATGATTTTTACGAGTACGCGTAATTACTTTTTGAAAAAATTTCGAAACGCAAAATATATGTACCACGTAATTAATGACGTCGGAAAACGATTTTCGAGTAAACATTTGATTTGAATATAAAATAATATCGCTTTAGAACACTGTACGTTTATAAGTATACGCGTATTTGGATCTATAGAATTCCATTTTATATTGGGGCGCTATCTAAGCGAAAATGAAATAACTCCAAAATGTTAATTGTCGTCGAATCGCTTATAAAGTTTCGTGTTTTAAATATCACTTAAATATATAAGTCGCGCGATAAAGTTGACGCGGTTTTTAGTTTAATTTTAACACGTAAATTAATCGAATAATATAACGTTATTAATAACGTTTTTCCCTGTGTTTCGAAACGAATTTATCACTTAAGGCATCAAACGCTTCAGAAATCGAGACGCCTAAGTCCACATAAATGTATACATACGTAAATTATACTTGTACACGAACTAAAAGGGAAACCTTCATGAGCATTACTACGATATACGTGCATAAATAATTATATATTATACACGACGATGTATGAGGCACGTAACGTCGTTATATTTATACAATTCGTCAACGCGGACCAATCGACGACGATTTCTTAAACCACACGAATTATACAACCATCGTTCTTTTAATATTTATAGTAAAGAATCCTTCGTGACCGTACGGTTTTCGTGTTTGTTTGTTTGGATCGACAAGCATAGAGAATCTCGAATTTATTACGCGACGATTAAATATAGACGAGTGTACAGCGTCATAATCGTCAATAAAAATATAACGTAAACGTATAATAAGATATCGAAGAAACTTTATTTTAGACTATAACGTGTCGTCGTGGGACAAATTGCTAGACATAATTATTACTCGTTCGAGCGTTTGTGTAAAACTACGAGCTTATAGTTATATATAATTTAAATTATAATTATATTATTAATTTATAATTTAAAGTTATTATAAACGTGATAAATTATAATTGCTCGTCAATTATAAATTGTTATAAATACTTTTTGTTCCAGACGAACCCGTTGTAATATGTAGAGGATTTACACAAAGACGCTTCACGGTAAGTGTGCATATTGTAGTTAGTCATTTAATGAAAGCTTGTTTCTAATGAACATAGGCGAACGTAAAATGCTAACGAGTAGATCTTCAATTAAATTGTTTATTTATTTTGTTCTTCGCTTTTTACTCAAATAAAACGTTAATAACGTTTTAATGACGACCGAGAGAAAACTAAAAATGTGCAAAGGTTTAGACAAGGGCGAGAGGAAATGTCCACTTCTATAAACAATTGAAGAGGGGCCTGGCTATTTTCAAGGGTGAACATTTTAGTTTCATTTTTTTTCTTTTCAAATATGTATGTATACGATAAACATTTTTCAAGTATCATAAAGAACTTCAGTGTAAATTTCGAAAAAAATGATTTAGTTTTATTTTTTAATATTCATCGTGCATGCCTCGTAAACTATACATAAATATACACGTGCACGTGTGTGTAGTAACGATCTGTCTGATATTTCTATATTTCCAGTCGTTTTTCGTCTAAGAGGAATTGCGTACACTTTTGAAATACTATCTACAAAGGATACGATATGTATATATATAAATATATACACGTAACACACTCACACACACTTAATTCGTGTGAAAACGAAATGACGGTGATGGCTAGAGGATTTTCATTAATGAATTCAAAATGAGGTTTTCCTTGTACTGTATAATTCGTATTCACAAAAGTAAACGAGGAAGTACAGTAGAGATGGAATATGACGGTGAATTTATCAATTCAAATATACGTTTTGTACGTTTTCTTTTTTAATAGCACTGTACAATCATGACTACAGAAGTACGAAACACAATATATCCCGGGAATTTTTTTAGTTAAAAAAAGAAAACGTGACGCCAAGAGCGAAATATCACGGCATTATGAACGGTCTACTGTATAAAAATCTCGATAAAATGTCCCCTTAAACGATTCGAACAGAATTTTAATCTGGCGACAAAAACAAAAAAACGTAAAGTACTGGACGGAAAAAGCAACACGTTAGATTTCGTATTATATATCAAAAGGTAACGCGTCTATTTTTGCAATCGGCGTACAGACGCGTGTTTTCGAACTGGTGGCGGAACATCGAGAACAGGCCGTGTTTACACAACAAATTCAATTACAGGGCAGAAACCCGCGCGAATACAGCTGTCCCGAAATTTTCTTATATAAGTTTTGACTTGAGGTAATCACATAATTTCCCCGAACATACACCGTGAAGTAGCAATAACTATAATAACGTCGTATTATTATTATTCGAAATGATTCGTGACGGATTAATATCGTACACTGTTAATATTATAACAATAAGGTCTATTCACGCTGTAACGTATTCTTATTTCTGATATTTCCGAGAGACGACGCTGAATTATGAAAATTATTTTCCTCGGCGTTCGAATTAAACGAAAACACAGCGTTGTTTATAATTCGATCTCATAGTGTAATACGCGTGTATGCGTCTCGCGTATGCTGCGTATTAAATAATAATAATAATAATAATATAGTATAATGTATACGGAAATCTAAAGTCGTATATACAAAATCGGTTAAGATTTCTTCTCCTCGTGTCATATCAAAAAGGTATTTCATTACGTTCGGGTACGTGTGTATGTCGTCTAAAGGAACGTGAGTTTTCGGAATTTCGTTCAATTTTTTAATAAAAACAGAGAAAAAACACTCGACGTGAATCCAATAGTAAGAAAAGTACAATCGAGAGAAACAAGCGTAATGACGTGTAGTTTGTAAAAAATTCCGAATGAAATATTACGTAGTCGAAAATAAAATTTTACATATATATACCGCCTTCACGCGGTATATTCTATATATACGTATATAGCTGGGCTAATTTAATAAGTACCTTAAAAAAAAAAAAAATAACGTTCAAGGGAGAGGATCGACAAAACATGTTTAGAGAAATGGCGAAGAGGAACCTTGTTTCCTATATTCCACGGCCCGCATCCTCTCCCTATTCTTCAGATCTGGCCTTTCTTTTCTCGGGACCGAAATTTTACGCTTAAAAGACGACGGTTTCAAGATGTAAAGGGAATTAAAGCTAACAGTTCCGGAAAGGACTTTTAAAACATGGCAAGATCATTGGCGTATCGTTCGGAGGAGAGTATTTCGAAAGGGATGTCTTTAAATAACGCGCAATTTAATTTTCGTTATTACAAAAAAACTCTGGTAATTTTCGAACAGAATTCGTATATCTATACAACGAATACATATTAGCTGTATTCATCAACAATATCTTAAGCGCGCGTGTTTGTTCGATTTTGTAAACATTTCGTCGCCGACCATCGACGTATTTACGTTACATACGTACGTGCCCGTTGTAGCGCCGCCGGGTCATTATTGTTATTCGGACGATTTTTACGCGGTGCGAATAAAAACGGGCCGGGCGAGAATTACGCGTACGTCCGGTCGGTCGGTCGCCCGCCGACATCTCGCGAGAACAAAAACGTGAAGGACGTGACACCCGCGTTCGCCGGTCCCGTCCGTCTGACCGAATGGCGCGCGATATATCAGTACGAAAACGATTTGTCCGGGACTTTTGTCGCGGCGTCGAGGTTGAAATTACGGTAACAAAAACTGCCCAGCGCCTTTAAAATATCAATATTCAAAGGCGGAAACGGTATGTCCGTGATACACTATTGTCGGCCGTTTCGACGATTGTCAATGGGCCCGTTGTCAAAATCGATCGATTTGTACGCTATTCGCGGATATTTCGTTCACCGAAACTGCGCGCCGCCGACCGGAAAACGTTGATCGAACGTTGATCTATAAAATATCGTCGGCGCGTGGTGACTTTTTTTTTATTAATTATTACGAGCTACCTGTCTCGAAAACCATTTTCCGTTACATTTTATTTCGGGACGTTTTTAACGCCTTTTACTCTATATTCGTTATCGTTTTCATATTGTCACTCGCCTAACTATACCGTTCTTCATTCGTTGCGAACGTATCGACTTTCGATTCTTTTTCGATTTCTTACGATTTTACGTATGTTCATCTTTTCGATAAATATTTCCCGAGTAACGAGCGCTTAAACGATCCAACCAACTTTAGTAGGTATTGAAAATGTTTGAAACGGTTTCGAAAATCCGAACGTCTTACGACGTGTTCGCTCACGAGTCGGAAAAATTGGTTTGTCCACACGCCAGACGGAAAAACAAATACTGTGAATTCAAAAGTACGTTAAATAAATACAATTTAAACACTTTTTTTATTCGAGTGGCACTGCGACGTGTGCCGGATTTTGGAAAATGTAATTCAATTATTAATAGAACTCAGGCTTTAATAATTTTACGCGTTTTAAATATATTTTTTTGAATCTTTTAACGCTAAAAATAAAAAAAATTTAGATTCCACGCCCATTTTTTCGCGAAATAAAAAATGCCGATTTTACGAATTATCTAAAAAAAAGTTTTTCTATCGTTAACGAAAAGTCGTCGATTTTGTTACTATTTGTAGACGTTAACGAAAACGTCAATTGCTTTCGATAATGCGAGTTTTACTGATCACTCGGGCGAGTTCTCTCGACCATCGTTAATGAAAAAACTCGACGGATTTAAAAAATATTTAAATTTCTTTATTTTTGGTTATAAAAAAAAATCCAAAATGGTTTTTACGTTGCGATGGCTTAGGGGAAGTGGCAGATAGGGCGGCACGGACACTAGAAAACCACTGCCGAGAATTACGTACGCACGTCCGTTAAGTCGCCGAGGATCTCCGGAACCATTAATAACACGGGCCGACGATTAATCGTTCGTTTCGGGCGACCCTCGTCGTACAACACAGTCGTATTTGTCCACAAATTTACTTTTTCCCGAAAGCCAGCGGTGACGGAGTGCCTCACGCAGTGCGTACACATTATAGAGACTTTCGTTTGCCCTTTCGAGGAGACACGTTATACATGTATGTTGTCGTTTTTATTTTCCATTTCATTCGCCCTTTTTCACGCACACACAAACGTGCGTGTTATGTACATATATATATATATATATAATATGTTGTAAATCGTATGAACTGTATAAGTAGTCATGTCGGTGTCGGTAATGGGAGGGTGGAATTATACGGTTATACGGGATAGGATGGCCTAATCAACGGGCGTTTTATAAGTCGATTTATGAACAAAATCTGTTCAAAAAACGGTTTATTTACGATCGTTTTTGCGATTATCGATTTACTTTAAAATAGACTCCTCGACGTATCCATGCGCATTTAGTCAACCGTTTGTCGTTCGTTGATCGAACCGTTTCAAATAACGCCCGTAAGTGTTTCGAACGACTGTTGGACGGCCGTACCGATTGTTTTTCATTTCCTCCTCCACGTTAAGCCGCGAAAATAACCGAAAAGTCGTACGGCACTATCATTTACGATAGATGACGTCGTGTCACGATTTCTAAATCGTCGTCATTTACGCGTACTGTTCGAAAATGCCGGTCCGTATTGACCAATGGTGTCACCGTAATGACTAGTCGATGGTAAACGCGCGTGAGTTTCGGGCGAATGTATTAGCCACACGTGTGTTGTCGGTACCGTCCAGTCCACAATGGCCGGGGAAATAATAAAGGACACGGGAAAAAACAAATAGCGTTTGGACAGTATTCAAAATATTTTCTTAAAGTACGTATCGCGAGTTGTATATTTAATTACTTTTTTCAAAAAAATATTCTTCACCATAACGCGTACGTTTTTCTCTCGACATACAGCCTCGAGTCATTGGAATATCGATTTCGTGTTGAATCTTATTCAATCCATTCCTTATTGCAACCGCATAAACGACTAGCACGCTTGTCCCCCATCACTTTCCCCGAAGTTAAATCCTAGGTTCCCCGCAGCGTGAATTCGATTTCGCGACGTGTCTTTTTTTTGTCGTTCGTCGCTAGATGATTTATCTACCTACGAAGTTTGGTTCGGGGGCGCGTACATTTTACTCTTTCCGAAAACCTAACGCGATACGGATACGCTCGCCATCGGACGGCGCGGTTGTTGAGATTTTATCGTTGGCACGCGCACCTATCCTTTTTCTCGTACGTTATTATTGTATGAATTATCGGTGTTGGCCAGCTCGTATTGGGATCGGACCGAAAAAATGCAAAAACTTGTGTGGTCGCAGCGGTGGTGGAAATCGTTTCGGTAGGGCACATAAATACGTTATTTGCGTGTGCGGTGGGCCTCCCGAATGTCATCCACGTGAAGGCCCTTCTCCCCACACACTCATATACACAATATATATGTATGTACTATGTGCCATGGGTGATAAATGACCGATGGAACGTGCCACCGTCGTCTTCTTCGTCGCCGGAAACGTTTTAATTCCCTCGTCGACGCACCACGCGCAGAGACACGCCAGGGCCATTTCGTCCTGTATAATAATATATACGTGTGTGTGTATATATATATATAAAATGAGTAACGTATTGGGACGTAAGTATACCTAAATCCTTTTCTTGTGTTTGAATTATTGCGTACACAACATTAGGATATTACGGGTATAACGTTAAAACAAATTTGTTTTATCCGAAAACCCTCTAATAAATTTTATTAAATATATTATATTAATAAAAGGTCGAACAGTCTTACGCGTAGTTTAGGTACTAAAAATACGCGTGGAATTACGTAGCGATAATAAGGAATATTTTCAGCCGAGCAAAAACAGATTTTCGATCGCATTTTGATATTTGAATGAAATCCGGCGGCTGATGTGGCTTCAAAAGTCCGTTTGAAATTTTCTAGTAACTTTTTGTCAAAAAAATTTATCGGTAGGAGGCACTTTTAGCGTTTCAGTGTCCCACAAATTATTATTCTCCTCTGAAAAGTGCGTATACGCGCGAATTTATTTACCAATAAAGGTTTACGAGGTATATCGCAGGCACGTCTTTAATACCCTTTTGATACTGTATGCGTGCCGCTGTCACCTTCATTTCTGTTCGCTCGGGGATCTCGTTTTTGTCTGGCACTGATCACCGGGCACGGGTGTGATTTGCTACTGCTTTTACGAGTTACGGTAGTCGTCATAAGCGGCGCCAGACATTTTCTTCAGGCGCTGTGTAAATAATAAGGACCCGTCTTGCACAGGAATAAATAAGAAGACATGTCCCTCCTTTTCTCGCGAAAAAAAGAGGAACGAAAAAAGGAATATGTTTCAGCCACCTTAACGGTCGATGTTTATTCACAAATAATATCGCCAATAATTGCCTAGTCGGTCTAACTTATCGCTAAATAGTCGAGCCTTATTATTACAAAAGGGGTAATAGGATTTGGTAATGGGTTTCGGGTCGCGATTTTTTTCGTCCGTCAACACGTTTTTGTATAGTACAAGTACGTCAAATTTCACACTTGGCGTAATTTTCTGGCGGAAAATTGCATCTAGTTGGGGTTACAGACGTTTATTGATTTTCTTAATAATTTGGGCGTAAATAAAAACCGCCCGAAAATTGCGAAAAACAATCATTAGCGTATTGAATAAAATAATAATAACATTCTACGGATAGTGTCAATACAAAAACGTCGCTGGAACCCAAATACCGTTTGTTTTCATTCGGCTACATCAATTTATCGAACGATAATAGTTTTACTAAAATGTTTTCGTATACTTTACAATGTTCGATAATTATCGAATTTGCTCCTATCAATTAAGGTTGTGATAGTTTAAACGTCTCTGGTTAAGTTGTATTACTATTTCAACGTGAAATTGATTAATTTAACGTGGTTGGAACGTCAGGTGCACCCGTAAAACCGCAAACGGTCGTCGACGCGTTCGCGAATAATCTCGACTGGTCGCCGTTCTGTTACTATTATTTCGTTTCCGAATTTCACGTCACGGGACGTGCGAAATAATTTATCAAGTAACCGACGGTGTATACCGAATTTAAAATATTACCAAATTTTTCGTGTGTGTATTTAAACACGTACTCACTAGTGAATACGTTTTCGAATTATTCGGGAATTCATTTTGCAGTAAACGCGACATTTAAATAGAATTTTCAATTGTAAAATCGAACTTCCCGAAATTTAATATACGAGGTTCGCCATGCGGTTGTTTTCCTCGAACATTTAGGAATCGTTTGACGTATTTTTTTAAAAAATTTTTGGTATTTGCGGGCGATACATTACAATTATTTTTCCACGAAGTCGGGTACGAAGTGGAATCCGTCGCGTGAATGGAGACTATCCAAAATCCTCGTTCGAATTGAATTCGAAAGTAATACCAGGTTATGTACATAGTGATGAGAGGGGACCGAATGGCGACCGTGCAAACTCTGCGTATAAAAGCGGGTGTCCTACTGCCGATTTTTTACCGATTTAAAGAATAAATAAAAAGTAGGTCGAATATGTATATATATATATATATATAATATGTATACACGCAGTGAATGTCTCGTAAATATATTACCGTTAATACAGTCGTATTTCGAAACAACTAAAGGAATACATTCCACGTAGATAATTTTGTGGAACAATTCGTTTGACCAATCGTGATGCGTCTCAATCGAAAAAACAATAGACGTATAATCGCTTATAAAAATATAGACGGGGGCACTTATTGCCGACGCGTTGAGTAGTTAATAGTTCGTTAAACACCCAAGTCCCGGAATAACGTTTACGCAACTAGTGAAGATTTGTTATTCTCCTTCACACCGGCCACTCGAGTGTTTTACAGTAAAATTGTATTATTCCCGCGTACTCGTCTCGTTCGCATGACGTTTGAGTTTCGCATCGTTTACGGATCCACGTATGGTCTATACGTAGAAGTATTATTGATCTTAGCGATCGCGTAATTCCTATTGACGAAAGTGTTTTACGATATTAATTCGTCGTTATTTCGTCTACGTTTTCGAAATTAAATCGAAGAACACTGTATAGGTCTAACGATTTTCAATAAGTCGCGTAGAAAGGAAAGCACTTTATCGTTCATACGTCATTAATTCGTTTGTAGCGTAATAAAAAAAGTTTTATATTTGTTTAGTGTTTCTCGCGAACACCTGTTTTACAACTTTTTCGTTTTACGGCCTCTCCCGCTTCCTTTTATGCAAGTTTTCTGTATTCCAACCTGTTCAACTCTTTTATCGAACATATTGTATAATTCGTCGGATCTCGCGTCTTACGTCATTTTTATTCTTTAGGAAATTGCGCTTTATAGAAAGTATTAAATTCGTTTATTTATTCTCCCTGTAAAACTGATTTCAGTTTTAAATTACCACGAACATGACGTTCTGTTTAGACTGCAGTAGACTTTACTTTAAATTTTAAATAATATATATATAAAGATGATTTCAACAGGTACACTACAAATAAAAGGAATTCTTGTATAATTAAGTTTATACAGCGTTTCAAAATTATTAATAATATTTTTCTGGTGTCAAACGTCAATAAGAGTTGTACGTAAATTTGTATTGACGTTTGACTAGAATTATATATATATAAGATCATGGGTTTTTTCTTCTTAAAGCATAACACAATGTGATTCATCTAAAAACAGAGTTTTATTTATTAAATACAAATAAGTTTTACATTACTAATATCAACTGATGAAATACTAACCTAAAAACAGAGAATCGACAATTAAATGTTCATGCTTTACTATTCTTATTATAAAAACTTGAATCGTCTTTTGTACTTTTAAATTAAAGCAATTTCACATACATAACTGAGCTTTTACGAAATTATTAATTAACATTTGTTATCTAAATATAAGTTATTATTCGATTGAAATGATACGACACATTTGACGTTCTCCTCACTGGTGGCTCCCTCTTACGGCTCAACTGAGAAATACTCGAATGTCAATGTCAATACGAAGCTTACATATATATATTACAACGCAGTATCGAATATTAAGGAATGTCATTTTTCGAAGCCTTATTGACGTATATCAATTGAACTTCATGAAAATTGAAAATGTATTATCGATGTATGATAAAATTTGTACCTGTATAAGTATAAATTTTATTTCTTATAACGTTGTACACCTATAGTTACACAATTTCCGTATAGATTTCGATTAATAAAATATAAATAAAATCCAAATTTCATAAAATGTTTGAAACGTCGTTTTAAAATGTTCGAGTTTCCTCTTTATTTTCATTTAATTTATAAAGATTACGCCCGTTTACGGAGTTGTTACTAAATAACAAGCTATTTAAATAGCGACGTGCCATTCTATTATATGTACACAACCATGGCATTGTTCCAACGTGGTCAATTTGCTATTTACTATGTTTTGGTAGTTTTATCACAGTAGTCTGTATATTTACATAATAATACGTATTACAATAACGCCGATCGTTGTTATTAAATCGATACGAATTTTCGTACCGTTAATTATAAATAATTTCCCGGAGTTTCGTGAATTTCGTATTACGTAATAGTAATATAATTTATCGCTTGACGGGAGTAGGTATTTCCTACGCGCCCATTTGTCGTTCACAAATAGATATATGAAACGTAACCAATTTACCGCCTAGGGAGATATGTTTTCAGCGTAATGTATATAAAGAAATTATTAGTATTACGTTTCAGTTTAAGCCGTTTAGTCAGTTAGTAAATTTATAAAACCAACGAAGGATTTGAATTAACTGTAATTCGCTCGCGCTCCATAAATGTGTTTGTGTTGTCGTTTCTTAAGTTCAGTTCGGCTGTATAACAATTATTTGTTTGATAGTTTCTGATGAAAATATCCCCTTTCAAACTCCGCCAGACACAACTCTAATATTCAACGAAATACTCCCTAAATTTATGTAACACTTTCGTTTTGTTTAATTAAATCAATGTTCTCGACAATAACCAAAAATGTACCGGACTAGTTTTATTATTCGGGCGTTTTAATTAAAAAACTACTCTATAGGAGTTCCGATAAAATTAACGAGTGTTGTTTAAGATTTCCGAAATGAATAAACGGGTCTGTTCAGTGTAGTGTAGGGCCCGTTTGATTCGTAATGTTCATCGTTGTATTAACCCGATGTCTGTCAAATGGTCGGTTATTTAAAAAAAAACTATAATATTTTCGTTTCCTTTTTGGTTATGACGAAGGTTTTTTTATATACTCTATATGAAAAATTTTGATTACAAACAATTATTATTGAAACGCGTCCCTGTATATTCGTTTTTCGTATTTACTTGCCGACTAAAAATCGATAATTGAAAATATAAAAACGTAAACTATAATTGGGTAGACGATTGAGTTGAACATGACAGGGCACAATCGACGGTGCGATACACTAAATTATATTTTATAAGATGAACAAAAGTTGTACTGCCTACTCACAATAATTTTTGACGTCGTAGTTCAGATTGAACCATATATATACTTTTATGGTGATACGTAGAGCGTAATGTACGCATATAAATATATATATATTATTGAGCACAATTTTGAAGTCGGACGATATTAAGAACTCCTTTAATAGCACGGACCTTTTCAACTTCGAAGAATGTCGTAGCGAAGCCCGACGTTACCACGGGCAAGTTTCATTCCTTTTGTTCCTCAATAACACTTAAAAGTTGTGTAAAAAATAAAGCAAGAAAAAAAAGGAGAAAACCGGGCGTGGGACAAAATAACGGCCACTTTCGGATTCCAACATAAAGCAAACTAAAATTATCCATCCCTTTGTACTGTTCTTCTCGAAACGCAATAATAGCAAATTAGAGTGTTCGAAACTTTTCTTTTTTTCGCTTGTCTCCTCAGCTCGGCGATAGATGTTCATTGATATTAAACATTTTTTAATATTCCCTTTCAAACGCCCTATCACAATAATATTATATATCGAAATATTTTACATTAACTAACCAAACACGAGCCGCTTATTTGTATAATAAATTATAGTCGATTCATAAAAATAATTATTTCTGCGACCGACTTCTTACAAAGTAACTTATTAGGAGACACCTTATACACTATACGATTTCTCACGAACCCGAAATAATAGCCATTTTTAAGATAACAACATTTATTTTACCGCGTTTTATATGGTTACTTTTTTTGTGCCATTTATATTGAAATGAAATTATAGTATTGTATTTGAGATACTTCATCGTGCACTGTTGAGCTAAAAAAAAAGAAATGTTAACGACAACGATAGTTGTTTTTTGTTTTTGAAATAACATTAATGCATTTATATAAGTGCGTTAACTTCGTTTTAAGCGGAAAACAATTATAAAAACCTTCAAATTTCAACGAAACTACGAAAGTACATCGTATCATATTATGCATCGTTTAGTATTTTCCACCGTATATTCGTTTAAAATAAATACGCTTTATATTTTCTTTAAAGACAATCATGTTCATCGTCTCGAAACTTAACAATTTGTATATCGATTTCATAAAATTAATTATACTTAGTGTTTATATTATGACATTTTTTTACAACGAACCGTTTGAACATTTTTATATACAGTTTCATACGTTTTTATGACGAAATACGCGTTTATTATATTTAATTGAACGCAAAAATGATTGCTGTAAAATATTTAATTGCGCAGTTCGTTCGATATTAAAAAATATACGATTTAAATAATTTACGTTTTCGGTTTTTTTTTCGTTACAAAACGTAATATAAAACTCTAGACTTAAACGGGTTTATTACGAATTTTTCGTAGGTAAATATATAATTTAATATAAAAAAAGAAACTCATTAATTTTTTTTTAAATATAAACGGTTAAGTCTATATTATTATAAAAGTGATATGAAATTTGAAAATTCCTATTAAAATTTCGATATAATTTATAAATCATGAAAATATCGATTATAATGATAATTAAATCGCTTTTTTTTAAATTTTCGAATTCAGTCTATCAAGATTTAATCTGTTTTCCACCTAAACAAAATATTGGGTTTTGTGTACCTAAAATTATTACTACATATATATGTTGCGTATTCGAAATATATTTTGTCGTTTTTTCGGAACTATTTTGTCGATCTTGACAACAAATTTCTAGATACCTGATTTCTATATATATATATTTGGTACGTTTTACATCGGAATAGTGTATGATAGTGTGGTTAAATCATAATATTTTCCATTTGTCCTCTTCCTTTCACCCATCTCCCGCTTGTAAAAATAAAATAAAAATATATTTGTGGTATTTTTTTTATCGTTTAAAAATAAATGAACGTACGACACACTTACCTGAACATCGTTTTCAAAAAAACAATTATTGTCGTCGTCGTCGTTATTATTATTATTATTGTAAAACCCGCTCACCCATTGGTGTCCCTCCCCGAGCCCGTCCCGCTCTATCCGTATCTAACCGCGGGTGTGGTTCGTTCTGGTATAGGACGCGTGCTCGATCCCTTTTTAATGCAATAATTATTATAATCTGTTGGCTGTACGGTCGCTATTTGGCTAATACCCAGAAATTAATGTGGTCCAAAGGTGAACGGCGCGGGGAGGGGGCGGGATTCTAGCCGGATTTATGCGTTTTGGGGGATATTTAAAATCCCGAATTATTGCCGGATCCGCGATCGTGAACGTGTGCGTACTACGGTCAGTGTACAAGTGCACGGGCCGGTTGTGGAGACTGAATAGAAGGGATTCAGTTTAAAAAAAATAAAACGTTTCGAAACCGGGACGGTACGTCCGAACGCGTGGGTTGGCGGCGCGTTGTCCAGATAGGAAAAGAATTTGATCGTTCCGTTATCACATTTGTAGTGTACCATACGATCTTCTACATTAGTATATCATGACGTACAAATGGAAACAACATACTACTCCTTCCTGTGATTGTGGAAACGATACGCAAACAATCCTCCATATAGCAACTGAATGCCCGATCCGCGCATTCAAAGGCACTCTAAATGATATCC
>JAIPRN010002664.1:0-28086 GCA_025469175.1 Geopemphigus sp. TES_GeoC_2020 | reverse complement strand
AAACCAACAAAATTATTGAATGCTCACCAAACGAAAGATTTGATCGTAAATTTGAAAATAATTATCAGACAAGAGTTAATACTTATCAGCCCGTCCCCATAAATGATTAAATACATCAGTTTACTCGCCGGAACTGTTATAGAATTAGATATTAATTTAGTTGTATAATTTATTTAATTTAAATTTTTTGAGATATTTATTTGAAGGCATTTAGGATTGTGAGAGGTTCTGCTGGAAATAAACAAGCTAACTGTGGGTAGATTATTGGAAAAAGAAATTATTAAATATAATAACAGATATATATTGCGTAGCTAGAAGAAAGAGAAAAAGACGATCTATTATTATATATTAAAAAGAAATTTCGAATTTTGTTGTGTACACAGTTCTAAAATATGTTGTTTACAATAGTGGTAGTTGAGGTGATTTTATAGTCTTTAGAGATCGATTTAAAAAGTTTTTATCAGAGTGATTTAAGGAAAATATGGATATAGGCTAGAAATTACAGTTGTTTATACGAATGATAAAATTCAAATATGAAACGTAATCCAATTGTGAGATACTGAAAACACTTTCATTGTCATATGTGATGAAAAAGCAGTAGGATTTCAATCTTATTTCAAAACTATTCCAACGCTTTATTATTATTCTTTATATTTTTTATCCTACTATTCCAAACCTCTGTAGATTTATTTATACATTTTTTCCGAAAATTGACACAATACACTTAAAAACCGTTAAACAAATTTTTGGGCAGTTACTTTATATACTTTAACATATGAAATATTTCGCACTGAATATAGTAAAAATGATTTTAAAGTATACGGGTATCTTTGATTTTATCCAAACATTACAGAAATTGATAATTCTTTGTTTTGATACTATTGAGTATTTGGAACTTGATATTGATTAGTGAACTCATCTTTAACAATTGACACAAAATTATTATATGTACACTAGATTATTTTAAAAAATAAATAATTTTAAAAAATCGTCGTGTTTTGTATTATAATAATATTCATAACTAATTTTTGGGACTTGATACTCTATTGTATTATTGTTCCGAATGGTATCGACTAATTTCCAATAATAATTATAATCGTTAATTATTATATTGAAGGTTGGCTTTTAATGACCGATTTACAACGCATGTTTTAAACAATACACTATCCGGAGGAAGTATAAGAAAAAAATTGAATATTCAGCATGGATTAAAAAAAAAAAATTTATTCCGTATATTTATGGAAAATATCGATTAAATTTTACCGTTTACAGTTTTATATTTTCGACGGTCCATCGTTTTTCATAAAAACGTTACATAATTTGGATCGTTCATGTCACTGAGGAAAAATATTTATTGTTATATGTATATATGAAAATATCGACGAAATTTTACCATCTATGATTTCAATATTAGGAATTATATAAAACAAGAATTCGAGATTTTAATCCGACGCTCCTCTTCAGACCCGTCGTAGTTTTGATTATTTCCTATAAATTATTGTTTACTGTCGCTCTCTAGTTTTGAAAATTATAACCGTCGTTTTATCATTTACGATATGGCGTTTGTCTCTGTCGATTTCTTTTGAACTTCCATCACACACTGACGACTGATAACCGTCCCGGAACTTGATTGTCCGCTATGGTCGTTACCACGTGGTGTACTCCGTCAGGTTTTTGTCGCGTGACGTCGACTCTGGAAGGTTGCTAATAAAATTAGTGTTCGGTTAACGTTCCACAATTGTGTTTAAAAGTCGCGTCAGTTTTTCTCCATAAGAAATGGCTGACTCTGAAGACGAAATGATTGTTGAAAGCGAAAATGGCGGTGACGATTCCTTCGACGACGAAGACGGGTCTGGCGATGACAATGGTGAATCGACTAGTGACGCCAAAAAAGAATCGCGGCGGGTGTACCTACCTGGCCATCAGATGGAAGAAAATGAATCGTTAATATTCGATCCGTCTGCTTATCACATGTTGCATGACATCCATTCTGGTAAATTACAACAGTCAGTCGACCGTTATACTCAATTTTTAACTTGTATTACTCTTTGTTTACTTAGGGTTGCCATGTTTGAGCTTCGACGTGATCGCCGATGACTTTGGTTCTAAACGTAGTGATTTTCCACACACGATGTATTTAGTTGCTGGAAGTCAAGCTGAAAAACCAAAAGATAATTGTGTTATTATTATGAAGGTATCTTTTGCATAACTATCTATCGAACGCCAACACACTATGTTTTGAAAGTGTTTCATTATATATATAACTATTTTTAACGGTTTCAGTTGTCCAATTTAAGTTCCATGAAAAATGAAAGTAGTTCGTCGGATGATTCGGATGTTGAGTCAGAAAGTAGTGAAGAAGAATCTAATGACCAACCAGTTTTACAGATATCGTCGATTTCTCATTTCGGCACAATTAACAGAATTAGGGTAATATTGCTTAAACATAAATTTATATTGAAAATGTAATAACTTAGTTTTTGCTACAGTATCTTATATTATATATCCAATTAACTTTTCAACTGTAATAATTCAATAAGCCATTTCTATTAGGTCAGATATACAATACATATAGCCAATGTTAATCAAACGATTCTACAGAAATGGCAATTGCTTTAAAATGTTTTCAGAGTACGACAGTCGATGACAAAGTATTTGCAGCTGTATGGTCTGAAAAAGGAATCGTGAATGTTTACGATTTGAATAGTAAATTAAAAGAAGTTGAAAAAGCCAAAAGGAATCGCAAAATTGGTAGTGTAGAAAAGAAAAAAAAGTTTGGTAAACCTACTCCCAAGAGACTTATATCAGAACATAAACCCTTGCATTCATTCACTGGACATAGGGACGAAGGATTTGCCTTGGATTGGTCTTCCAAGTCTCCCGGTATTTATTTTTAAGCTTATTCAACATAATTTTAACCGTTTATTAATTTTGATCAATGCGTTTTTCATTAGGATTTCTAGCTAGTGGCGATTGTAAAGGAAACATTCACACGTGGAAACCAAGTGAAAGTGGTTGGATTGTTAACTTGCGTTCATTGGATGGACATAAAGAATCTGTTGAAGATTTACAGTGGTCTCCAACTGAAGCTAATGTGCTCGCTTCTTGTTCCGTAGACAAATCGTAAGTAAATACCAATATGATATAATTCGATCGATTTTGTGGCTAACTTTGTTATCATTCATATAGACTCAGAATATGGGATACACGGTTAGCACCGAACAAAGCAAACATGTTAACAGTAGCTAATGCTCATGATAACGATATTAACGTTATAAACTGGAACAAAACGGAACCGTTAATTGTTTCCGGTGGTGATGATGGGAAAATTATGATTTGGGACTTGAGACAATTTAAAGTATATACGTTTTTGTTCCGTAATATAATACATATATTAATACATCGTTCCAATATTTAATCGTTAAATTAGAAAGATAGTGAATTAGCCGTGTTCAAACATCACACTAGTGCCATAACAACGGTTGAATGGAGTCCAGACGATAGTTCCGTGTTTGCTTCTGGCGGCGACGATGATCAAATAGGGATTTGGGACTTGGCCGTTGAAAGAGATACTACCAACGATAAAGATGACATTAAGGTATGCAATTTATTTGCAAAAGTCAAAACTATTTCGCAAATTTAAAATTTTATTTTAAGCTAATTTGTAAATATATTCGACTTGTTAAATGTTAAATTATTTCGCGTAGGAAATTCCGCCTCAACTGTTATTTATTCATCAAGGGCAAGAACACATTAAAGAACTTCATTGGCATCCACAAATTACTGGAGCTCTGATAAGTACTGCGCAGACGGGTTTCAATATTTTTAGAACTATAAGTTTGTAGAAAAAAAATAAAAGCGTTTTATTTAAATAAAGTTTAATAAAACATTTAATATTGGCTATATTACAGTTGTTTTTTTTAAATTTACATATATATATATATATACTTTTTTTGGAATGTTCTTTTCTTTTTACTTAACAGCTGATACGTTATCATTTTTTTTGTTGCAATGATTCATGTATGCTAAAAATGAACTCCAAGCTAAACTGCATAAGCTTACAAACGGAATTCGATTTTTTTCTGGAACCATTGTATAATTGAACACTTGTAGTATGGGCCAAACAACTACACCCACCTGTAAACATTTTATTCGAATATCAATTTTGTAATTGTTTCAAAAGGTAATTTCTAAATTGAAAAAATATAACAAATATTAGTTTATCAAACAATTTAAATTCGTGAATAATTTATGTGTGCTATCGACGATTGATGATAATTACGTACATATTTTACATTGATGATTGTAATTAAAACTCCACTGTACTCGAATTTATAAAATGTTTGATTTATATAATTTGTATTATGCGATGATGTAACGAAATGAGCCGTAATTAATTCATTTTTTGATGTAATCAAAGTGAAGACTCGTATCATTTAATTACTTTATTGTTATAAGTTATAATTGTCGAGTAAAATCCGTATTATAGACTACTATTAATCGCGTTCAAGTTTATTGACGAATTATTTTTATAATACGAGATTTTTCAGCTTTTGTTCACGCAAAATTTTTAATTTAGAACGGCGCCCGCTTGTTTATTGGATTACTTTATGTACATTATGGTTGAATGGGTGGTGGAAGTACTATTTACACAAAAATTTAATTAATTTGTGTTTAACTACGATTTTTCGAGAATTTATCAGAACAAATTAGTGACGCCAAAATACGTTTTTATAAATTTTCTCAAGATTCATTATGAGCGACGTGGAATATGATTATTCCATTTATATCTTTTCCGTATTATATATATATATATATATATAATAAATCCCTAGGTTTTAATTCGTAAAACAAAAAAATAATTACGTTAGTTACTACCCCCCTGACTGCCCAACAGCGTTCGCTTTAGAAAGCACTGTCGTGTACACTGTAATGTACTCGGTGGTTAGGTATGTATGTGGGCTATTAACGAACGAAATACTTAAAAAAAAAACTCCCAACCCTTGTCGTCCTTAATAGATAGATGCAACTACACGGTACCTGGTACGTGGGCAAAAACTTTTTCTCCACTTCATTTTTCGCCTGTTCGACCGTCTTGCCCTCTAGTAAAGACATACCGAAATAAAAACTGACCATCGCGCACGGTGAATACGTCACTTGTTCCAAAAGCGCCTAGCGTAAAAAACGTACGAACATTCGGAATAAAAAAAAAAAAAATAGAAGTCAATAACCGTGTAGACCCACGCGTCCGCCGATTACGAACTACGGACGGCGCTCTCACTTTTATGATCGCGCTGCGGAGATCGTTTTTCGGGTACAAAAGACGCGCGACGGTCAGCCACGCGTTCAGGGTGGGCGCCACGTAAAACGCTCCGAACAATCCGAAACGGGCGGCCCTGGTGAAGTCGAACCGTTCGTCACCGAAGGCCAGCTGCTGTATCAAACATCCGGTGGGCCATATGACCGCGTACGAAGCCATGCCCCGGGTGACCGGGTAGGCGACGGAGAACTTCACTATGCGGGCGAAGACGGTCGTCATTTCCGGGTGGGTGCCGCCGGGGTTGTTCCGCGGACCGAGAAACGGCGAGACTAGTGGCGATCGCGATGGCGGCGCGGTCGGCCGAAGTATGGAGTCTCCGTCCGCCGTGTCCGCGCGCCCGTTATTATTTATATTATTATTTTTAGACCGCTCGCGCGATCCGTTGCCAATATTTTACGAAATTGGGTGATCGCGAACGAACCTTGAAAATTGTTCACGGCCGCCGAAGCGTACACGCGCCGTTCCGTCGTCATTTGCATGTTGTTTCGTCATTCGCCACGAAACGGTCGGAATTTATCGCGCCGATAGAAAAACGGCGGCCGGCGACTTCGAAATGCCACCAAAAACGGCTTTTGGGACGACCGTTTAGGAATGTGTACAGGAGCCGCCGAGGGGATTTACGCTTTTTGAACCGATTATCGGAAATATTGTTACGCGTTCACGAACGGCGACGAAATCCGTCGCGCAACATTCGAAAGTCTCCCTTCCATTCAAACGGCGTTCGAGCTTCGGCGAGCGGGTATTTCATCGTCGAACACGCCACGTCGAAACCATCGATAATTCGAACGGGTAGTCGAATAAACGGACTCGGATTTTTCGAAAAAATAATCGCTATTACGTACCGACCGAATGAATTCGTCAAAGAACACCCACCACCCTACTGAAGACAACCGGCCACAAAGGTGTTTCGATGTTCCACATTATCCCTCGGAGTATTTCACCATGTCGATTCACTCGTTAACTGTTTTACAAATTCTAAATTTCTTTACGAATTATCGATTATTTGTGACGAGTTTCACCATTCGTACGACCGTATTTTACGAAACATTACCCGATGAATAGTATTTAGAAATTAGCGTCGAACGTCGTTTGAAAAAACGAATTTTTTCGTAAACAATTTGTCCATTTGAGGACACCGTGGGACGAGTTAAATTTGACGAAATCGGTAATTTTCTTATTCAGTCGTATTATACGAACGCAAATGAATAAATTACTTTAGTTACATCGTGCGCGTTGTCATTTACTTTTTAAATATATTCCTCCTCTTCCGCGTAAAGTATATATTATTGTTTTACCATTTTCGAGAATATTGTATCGATGTTTAAATTGACGTGTCCAACGCGTGTTTGAAAAGAACATTTTTTTTTATAAGTTTCGCAACAAAGAATTTCTGACACCCACGCAAATTCATTTTGGCATAACGTTTCTTAGTCATACTCACTAGAGATTTCGAGTTATTGTAAATTTGTGGCCAACACGCAATATTAAATGTAAATTAGCCAATATAAACGGGGAAATAAATTTAACTATGCAGTCGGTGTATTTCAAAATCGAATAAATGTTTTCTTAACAATTGCCAATCCATGAGAAATTGATTTTTAAAAAGCTCCCAATGCCAAAACAGAATGAAAAATTGTATTTTTATTTAATAGTTTTGCCAAGCCATTGTCGTAAGAATTACACAAATAAGAAGTTTCGGTTATAAGGTATTTTACGTTGTACTTGTTTTAAATTATACCTATAATATATAGTAGACAATTATAAATTAAAATATTTTTACTAATCGAAAATATTATGGCCTGTGTATACGCATGAAAAACTTGTAACTTTTAAATTTTACGTTAGACTGTACTTAGAAATCAAAATGCGTATTATTTTGATATTGTAATAATAATACATTTCAGTTTTTATTTTGGGTATGGAAGTGAAAAATAAATTGATGTATGGTTTTCTTGATTCTGGTAAAATGAATCTTAGTTAAACATTTTATCATCATTTTTATATTAATTTTTGGCAGGCTAAGAAGTTGCTGTTAGATTTCTTAAACACAGGCCTTACATAAAGTATACTAAATTTAGACCATTATGTAAACTATTTTAACAAATGCAGGATTAACCAAAATTAATGTAACTGATTTATATAATATTTGTTTGTTGTATAAGACGTAATTTAAATAATTATAGTTTATTGACCAGGTTGTACAATAAAACATTGTACTAATATATATATATATTATAATTTGAATATAAAATTTGTCAATATATTAAAAAAATAAACTAGACATACAATAAAATTCATACAAAAAAATAATTGCAAATTTCATCAAAGTTTTCTATAATTGAACAGTTGTTCTTCTCGAGATCATTATTTTTCAATATATTAAAAACATTACCCAATAACCAGGCACATTCATTGTTCAAATTTATCTGTTTATTTTGAAGTAAAATATTCCTTATAACAGGTCCTTCACTTCGTAATCCAGCTATAAATTCGTTAGCTGAACAACCATTATTATCCACAGCTATAATGTTACTAAAAGTTCTTAAAATAGGCACTAAACATTTGATGTCAATAATGTCTTCCTCTGTTTGTATACAGTAAAATAGACGTTTGATTAGATGTCCATCAAGCAAAGCACAGTCTTGTCGACATGAAATTTGATACACTATCCAATATGATTCTTTCCATAAATTTATACGTTTAAAGCATATTTGAAGTAATGCATTTAGTTCTTCAACCCTATTATCAAAAATATAATTGGTTAAAGAAAAATATATGTTTGGCAATTGATTATAAAATAGTTTCATCTTACTTTAAATAATTTATATATGTCTTGAGAAAAAGTTTCAAGGCATAAAAAGTATTTGAAATGACTTCGTCACAAGTTGAATTCATTAAGCAATTAATCAGCGCATCAAAGAAATTTTGATTTTGAAGTATTTTACATGAATCTTCGTTCGAATCACTCAAATTTCCAAGAGTCCATAAAGCCATAGACTACAAAAATAACGTTTCAACAATAAACATTTAAATACGAAGCAAATGGAAACATAACTGCACACATTTCTAATTTAAGTACTAAAAATTATTGATGATTGATAGAGTTCTACGAGCATTTAATAAACCAAACGAATCTATCATAAATTGATATTTTATCTTTAAGAGGAAATTAATGTTTAAGGAATCTTAATAAATATTTTTGAAATTCAATAAAATTTAAAGGAATCGGATTTTTTATAACTTGAAATGATCAGAATTTTAATAATTTAATAGTTCAAAATTGATATTTACTCGACGGTTTGTTTTTTAAAATATGTTAAACAAAAAATAATAGGAAAACGTCGTAAACATTGAATCTTTTATAAACTAACATTATCTTATAAAAATAACAAAATTGGAATATGACTTGGTTAAATATCATTAATTGTTCAACTATAAGGGCAAGGAAACTTATAAGTGCTTCCAAATGGGGCATCTGGTACTGACATTAAACCTACAAAAATGCAGTCGAAAAGAAATAAATTACCTAGTTAAGATGTTGAATAATGTAGGCGAAACGCCAATTTTAATCAGAATGGTAAGAGGGCCATACAATTGTTATTTATTAATTTGCGTAAATATTGTTGTTTTATTATATTCTTCAATAAACAACGCATAGAGACTAGAAGTAATACTTATTAGTGCTACCCAGTCCTGCACAATTTTGCAACGAACAAAAAACCAAAAGAAGTCTCTTTAATCATACATTCGTAATCAAGAATTTAACTTACCGATACGTTAAAATTTAAATTGTTGATGTAAATCATCAAGTACGGAGTAACTAATTTCGTTAATTTAATACACGTTTTTTTATCACCCAGAGCCATGTTACAAAAACATTCAATCGCTGCTAACTGTAAGGCTTCATTTTTACCTAAAACAAACACGTACATTGTTCGTATAATTGACCAAATTGTTTCACACGATTTGGAGATACTTACTGGACGCGTAATGCACCAAAGAATCAATAGCTCCTTGAACTTTGTAAAATTCTAAGATAAATTCTCGACCATTAAGCAAAGCATGTTTTAATATTTTTAAATGTTTGACGGTGACTTTTTTTCTCCGTTTAATTTTCATCGCTAAATTTTGCATGTCCTCGATACTAAACGCATCATTTTTGTCATCTTTCTCGATCACAACACCTCGTCTCAAGTTCAAAAGTATTTGTTTGTTGCGTTCACGGTGGGCATTTACGTCGTAACGTATCTTCTCTTTTACGCGAATTGTCGAACTCATCAGAACGTACGGAAAAGCACCGAAACAAAAAAATCGGCCGCGGTTATTTACTTATGACATAAAAATACAAAATTTCAACGTCGACCAAAACGACGAATTTACAAACCATCCTACCCGCCGACGATCGCAAATAACGAACAATTTCGTTTTTAGTCATTTTTATTATCAATGTTTTATGATAACGGAATATATTCGGTCGGGTTCGATGATTACATGGCTAACCGGCATTTACCGTAGAACGATTATTAACCGTAACCGTGGTGGTCGCTAGGAACCATCGAGCTCCGTCCATACAATATTTAATATTTTACGAAACGGTCAACGTAAATTGATACGGTAACATTGATAATGATTATATTGATGGGAGATAGTGAGAGGTGCTCACGATAGTTTGCTTTAATTTATTTGGCTTTCGTAATTTTATTTATCCGTTGAAATAATGACGTCGTCGGTAATTAGGATTTGTAATTTTTTGATATTCGTTAAATTGTTTACTTACGTTTAACATTAAAAATTACGGTTCTGAAGGTCCTTTAAGGCCATGCTGTTTACAACTGCGAAAAAGTTACCTGTTGAATATTGGCCAATCGACGTATGCTAAAAAACAAATTGAAGATGATCGACATCTTTTTATTTAAATAAATAATTTTTAATTTAACCAGTTTGAAAAATGTTTTGTTCGCGGTAAATTTATAATTATAATTCGCGAAAAAGTAAAGTTCTTTATCCTTCAATTTTACCTGTAATTACATTTTTTTTATACACGTACAATATGAGTGAAAAAGACTCGAGTATTGCTGAAAATAACGTTATCGATATACTAATGATTAATAATAAAGGGTTCGTTTGGAATGCAAATGGTAAGGTGATTTTTATTTACGAATTCAAGAAAGCTAAAATCGAAATATTACGTTTGATACGATTATTCGCGTTAAATGTTACGCATATTTCGAGTAAATAAAAAAAACCAATTAAAAATTATAATCGTATTTGACAATCGATTTTTAATTTTAAAAGATAAATTATAAAGACAAATTTAAGTTGCCTTTTGTGTAATTATTGTTAATAATTTTTATATCAATTATATAGATTGGTACATGTTACGTACGGTACATCGAATAACAGGAAGCTTAGTTGGATCTTTACCGTTTACACCACGTCGAGAAGATGAGAATGGTATTCCTTGTCTTTTATTGCCCGAAGAAGTCCGATTACTAGTTGACAATAATATTGGTCGCGCCGTTAAATATCCTATACTTACTTCGTTACCAAGCGAAAGCAATACATTATTAAGAAATAGTCAAGACCAAGAACATATTCAAAAAATGAAAACCGAGTTTGCCCATAAGAAAGCTAATGACATTAGTAAACTAGTGGTAAATACTATATTAGCTGATGGAAATAAAGATTGTAAAGAAGCATTAGAACTGCGCAAAGAAATAAACAAGATTAAACCACTCGATATATCGTCATATGTTATAATACATTTTGGTTAAGTCATTTTAAATAATTTGAACGCTATTTGTCTTGTTGTTTTCACACTGTACGTATATAATTTGTCAACTTTTGCAGATGAATTGTGTACAGACGTAATTGAAGTGCCATTAACTGAACTTGTAACACGATTAGAAATATTAAGGTATAAAGTTTACAAAGATTTGTGGTTAAAAGGTTTTTATTTAACTTGTGGCGTGAAGTTTGGAGGTGATTTTTTGGTCTACGAAGGTTAGAATTAGTAAACTTTGATCGACAATACTTTTCATAATACATTTTAATCATATTTAATTTCATTTTAGCCGATCCTTTATCGTGTCACGCAAAATACATTGTTAGTTGTAGAGAGTTGGACAAATCAGTAATGATTGCGCAAAGTAGAATTAGTTCGATTACTAAGAAAATAATGGTGGTGGCCAAAGATGACGAAGATTCTGTTAAGTATTTAATTTATCAGTGTGATAATACGTCTAAAGCTACTTCTAAAAAACCAATAAATTTTTTATTGTAATACGTTGAAAAAAAATTGACGAATATAGAATTTATCAAAAATAAAGTTGATAAATTGTTTAAAATAATTAAGTCTTTAGTTTTTATTATAACATTGACCCTTATTGTAGTAACTCATATTAAAAACTCATAAATATGATCTTTAATCGTAAGAAATTTAGAATTCTTCATATGGATAATTATAGTAAAGGACGAGAGAGGTTTTATCAAGCTGTTAAATACACGTTTTTCAGATAGAAAACATTTTAAATCTGTCTTGGCACTTATGCCTTGTTATTAGTGTGAACAACTCAGATAGTTAAGTTATGTTTAATATTTTTTAAAAATGATTAAGGTTAAAAATTTCTTTTTCGTGTTGTCTTTAATTTTTTTTTTTAACGGTTAACAAGTTTTATAAATTGTTCGATACCCTAATTAATTTTCCCAAATGGAGTTTACGGTGTAGTAAACTGATATTTTTCACTTCTTTTGGTATGTTTATGATAATATATAGAGTGGGCATCTATCTTATCATAAAAAGGAAATAAATAAAGGATGGTCGTAATATTATAGTTTTGTGCATAAATTATTTATGACCGCGTATGAAAATTGTCACGATTTACTGTTTATTGTAACTGAAAATGGTTTTTCTTTAATTTGACCTTACGGTCAAATAGAAAAAAGGACCCCAATAATAAAATGTTGATAGATTAATGTTTCTATGCTTCTGGGTTTTGTTGGTGCGTTGAAAATGAATCTCAAAGTAAATTAATTATCACGTGGTGCCCGAAGAAAAACATTTTCGTTCGCTAAATTTCAAAATTCAAATATTTTTTAAAACGCTATTATTAAAATAAAAAGTCGAGACGATTAAGACATGAGAATGTCGTCGGGCGATAGAGTAGGACAATATAGATAGTTTTACTCGAAGTTTATAAATAAATCCGATCGGTTTTTGACGATGAGTGACGATGACATGATATAATGATCGGAGCTAAGCAATTTTTTGAGCCAAAATAGATAAAAAAAATCCACGGGAAAGTGTAAAATACGCGCGAATAAATGGGAAATACGCGAAAATTAGAAACGAAAATGTATAAAACGTCGGTGATTAACGATTCAATTAAGATAAACGAATAGATGATTTATAAAGCGCGATAATGAAATTATACTTCGCCGTCTTTCCTAATTTATCGGCACCCGTGAATAACAAAAAAACAATATCGAATAGTTATTCCGCGTAAAACGTATTAATACGCGCGAAATGTTTCGAATATTTTTCCTAAACATGGGGAAACGCGAGTTTAATAATTTTTCGACTTTAATCTCGTCGTTGTAGGAACCGAGTTTTTTCTGTACCCGGTTGGCTATACATCGGAAGAATGTAAACATCTTCTTAATAATAATATTATCGTTATTTGCGTAACGCCTATTGTGTTTCGAAAACAATTCCCAGTAGGCCACCGTAGGTTCCAATGTATTGCGAGTACGCGATGGCGGTCGAATAAATATTGATTCTACCGTCGTATTTATCGTAAATTTCACGCCACTACACGTCGCTGCCGCCTGCCCATTCGTCAGCACGAGGTTTTTTTTGTGTTTCGGAGCGAATAAGAAAACTAATATCCAAATATTACGCGAACACCGCGGGAGGGAATTTCGCCGTTATATATAAATTATTTATCGCCGTCCCGTACCAAGGGGGAACCGACGTTTTACGCTACCTACGCGTTGTTTTCGTACATTTCGTTACGCTCAACACGGTCGGCGCGTTTTTGCTCCTCGCGTACTCCTCCGTGTTTATTTAAGCGTCCAGTTTTCGCGTGTCGACGGCGCCTTATAAAAGTATACGTACAGGAGAGTCTCCCCGTACATTCGGAACGATTTAAGAGCGCGCGTTTTTCGAACGTCCGAAAAGAAATATTTATACACAGATATTTCGCGATAACGGAGAGCCGGAAAGTCGATTATTTATCGGTCGCGTGATTTATACGACTCGTCGCGTATAATACGCGGGCGACATTCTTTGGCCAACGCGTCCGGCAACGAACGCCGTTATTAAACTTTAGCGTATCCCTCTACGCGTGTTGTACGCCGTACCCGTTCAATTAAATCGTTACAGCCGTGAAACCGAAACCGTTCCCCGCCCCATCAACCGGTAATATTTTACGCGCTAATATATTTACACAACGTTCGTTAAATGGCCACTAAAATTTTACGTCGCCTAATCTACTAAAACGTTTGGCCGTTGAATTTTGCGTAATAAAACGTCTTTACGGTATATACGTGTACACTTTGTATATATAAATATATTTAGAACGACGAAATTAACGACTCGTCATTCGAGTATTTATATTAACGACGTGACGATGGTCAAATGTCCTTAATTTTCGCCCTCTACACGAATAACGGTTTGAAAAATGTAACGCGCAGAAAATAAAAAACGACAACGCCGCGGTATTTGCCTATTACGTGTTCGTCAACAACGGTGCGTGTTATTTTTCAAAATTATAAACGCGTTTCCGCCTATTTATATTTATCGTGAACAATGTTTTTTCCCGCGCGATCCGACAGTGAAGTGTAACCGACGGGTTGGGCCTTTATTCGACACGTTTATCGATCTTTCCGGTACAGTTTCCTTTAGTAGCACAGAATCGCCCGAAATCGTTTTACGAATAAAAAAACGCTTCGTCATTGCTTTCAAATTGAAAATAATAATAAATACTTCGGAACCTTTGTCTAAATGTCCCGATTTTTGATTCAATTTTTCAATTACGGTAGATTTAATAAACCAATAATGTATTCGCGTTTTTAACTGTTTCTGATATCTATTAAATTGTTATCGAATAATCACGACGACGTACGTTTTATTCGTTTATCGAGTATGTCAAAACTCGCGTAATAAATATCGTAAAAAAAATTTTATCTCGCCCCCCCCAAAAAAAAAAAAAAACGGGGGAAAGTGGAATAATATAAAAAAAAACCGATAAAGAGACGGGTTACCTTATTCCGGGTATTACGTACCCTAAGAGCGGTTCGGCCTTAGACGCCATTTTTCGTCGAACGTGAATATTATAAATAAAGCGTCGCGTTTTGTTACCGAGTGGCGGGACCATACCGAGAAGAGCTATCGTCCGGCTTTGATCGATTCAAATCGAAGTCGCTGACCACCTGGTCGGGGCGTTATTATAATAAATAAAAAAAAAAATTACGAAATAACGACGTACAATAGAGCGAAAACTTACCGTTTTCGGATTATTACAACGCGTGCGTTACGCGTATAAATAATTGTCCAAACGGATCGGGGAAATATAATTGAAAACACGCTTATTATCGCTTATAATCGCGTATATACACAATTGGCGTAATTTTCGCGAACGCGGTTCCGGGTTAACTTTTTCGCGCTAGCGTATTTCCAAGGGGAACACGGATTGTGCGACGGACGTACCCGTTGAAAAGAACGTACGCGAGTTTTTCGGAATTTCGGCGCCCGTCCCCCCTCCCGGGAAAACGGGGCGATTTTCGTTTCGCGAAACGAACGATTTTCACCGAAGTCGGATACGCGGCACGACGAACGTGGAACGGCGGCGGCGGCCTTTTTTCCGCGCGAACGTGTGCCGACGGCGCTCAACAAGTGCGCCGTTGGGGCAGTTGCCGGGAGCGACCGCACCAGTGTGTGTCGTGGTAGTAGTGGTCAACGTGCCGTCGTCGGGTTCGCGCGTGATTTCGCGTGTGTCTCTCGTTCGCGCGGACCGACGGAATATCAACGGGGGCGGAATACGTTCGGATCCGTTATCGTTCGTGGGCGCCGCGTACGCCGGTAAACGTTTCGACCGAGGAACGGCGGCGCGCACGGACGACGTTAATTGTTATTCGCCGGCGGCGGGCTATGAAGAAATCGTCGAAGAACGTGATCCGAAAAACGATTACGGATAATACGTAATACCGCCGACGACGATCGGAATAATCAATAGCGCGTGATCGTTTTCGATCGAGATCAGGATCGATAGGCGCGACGGACAATCGGTCGGTCGACTTACGCGGCCGCTCGCGTCATTACATTATCTAGACGTCGTGTCGTCCAACGCGCTCGCCAGAGGACGCGACCCGCAACACCCCGAACACACACCGTCCAGGTACGCGATGACCGGCCATGGGAGTACAAAGTGAGCGAATAAAATCACGTAGTTTTTAGACGCGTATTTATCCTATTTTCAGTTTTCGTCGTTGGTCGTTGGCCCAAGCGATTTACCTGTTCGAAAATTGTTCGGACCCCGCGGAGCCGACTGTTTTCCCGTCGTGCGTTTTAGTTTTACACGACCTTTTGTCGCTCCTTACTAACCGCTACTTCGACGACGGTTCCCGAGACTCGACGAAGACGACGCTTGGAGTAAAACTTGTAGCGGTGATCTTTGACGTTTGTCGTTCAACCCGGTTCATGAGCGACCGTCGCGATAATTGTTTGATTCGTACGAAATACGCGTTTATCGCGCTTGGTTGCCCCAAAATATATCGGAAGAGACGACGGACAAATTCGTCATTACGTTTCGAGTACGTTTTGTTGTCGAAATTCGTGGTGGCGCGCGATTGTCGGTACGTTTCTCGATACAATTTCGCGACGAATCGTTACACGCGGAACAACGTCCGAGCGCCGGTAATTACAAGTGATTACGACCGCTCGTTCGCGTCGAGTTGCGTTTCAACGTATTATTAATACGTACAGGGGTCGAGCGGATAATAATATATTATTTTTAAAAAAAAATCGTTGGCTTTTTCGAAGTAAAATTCGGCGTTTTTTTTTTTTTAAAAACTGGCTTTGTTGATCGAGCTCACGCGCGTGCGTTATAATACGTTAGTCGGATACGCGTTGTTTATTCCCCGAATATGGGTAGGCCTTTGAACGGATATTTTCGGAGTTGCGTACGATGTTTACGGAAAGCGCCGTTGCATTAACGTCGCGACGTGTGCCTACTCTGACGCGGATTAAAACGCGTCGACTTTTCGACTACAACTTTATTAACGCGTAATTTTGGTATAAATTAACGTACGAATTTACCTTCACCCCCCCTCCACCTCTCCTCCGGTTTGTCAAACGATCCCCGAGCGCGCGTGGCTGGATAACCGAAAAGTCCCGCGAGTATTATTTGCGGATAAGTTCCCGTATCGCGCGAAATGTCTCTTCCCGGAAAGTTCTAAAACCGTTACCGAACGGCGCCGTCGTCCGCCTCGGCTTTTCAATTACACCGCCGCGCGCGCTAATGTACGAACGTTAATAACGATCACGATTGTAAGACGACGGTTGAGTACCGAGCGTGTATTACTTAATAATCCACGGCGTCGCGGACGGTAAACGAAGAGCAATGGCGCGCGATAGCTTTTAAATTCCGAAACAATCACGAGTAATCTGCGGTGGAAAAACGATTAACAATAAATACCTACGGATTTCTCGTTTTAACAATCTAAAATAAATTGTATTTTCGACGATTAAATTGTTTACGATCTTTATATACGCATATAACGAATAATTAACTAAAATGACCTATACATTATTTCTACCGAAGAAACAATTTATATTTAGGACGCATTCGTATATACATTTACGAATATATGTACATTATATATTTACATTGTACAATTTATTTATATTTGTATGTATTTGTTTGTCCGGAGAGCGCGTTTTAAATTTAATTTATAACGATAGAGACGGATCGTAATTTAATAATACGGTACAAATTGTTTATAACGAACTTCAGGGGCTCGTCAAATTCTGTACGTTATAAGCGCTAACAGATATATCGCTTATAGTGAACTGTTCGTTATATCCGAATATTGCCACCAATGTACCCATCGAACATTTTTTATACCGAGCACGGAATTAACGAATAAATTAACCAGATTTACAGGTAATACTAAATACAAAATACAAATTTTCGAAACTTATTATCGTTTTAACTTTGTACAGTACTCGTTTAATCGTTCTAAAGGTTGTCTCTAGTTTTTAAAATTCCCGATATTGCGCAACGAAATGTTCTCAATTCCACTGGCAATACTGCTCGCATTATCACCAGACTCAACTCGTGAAATTATCGCGAACTTTTCCGCTACAGAAAAAGTCCGACGACGCGTAGTGATAATATAATAAAAAAAAATTCGATTAAAGCCGAGAAAATGAACGGAAATCTTTATGGGAACACGTTCAACGCGGAAGTTGTTCCGGTATAGTAGAGTGTTTGGCGGTTGTTTTCCTATAATCAGTCAAAATACCGAGAAAGTTTCTTTCCTATAACATTATCCTCACCATTTCATTGTTAAAAGGTGGGAGTTTGTGTTTCGTCGTGTGTGTGTGTGTGTGTGTGTGTGTATGCGATGGGTTTTTCAAGTTATACAAATACTTCAGGATTACACGACAATACCGTTAGAGAGCATAACTACTCTGTGACACGTCTGTTTAATGAGTGAGTGTAATGTAGAAATAGTACAATGGTCGTGGTTACAAAAATATGTCATCTAAGATAACGTATCAAATATCACATTGTGGTAGAATTTATTCGTTGTTTTCGGCGAAGTTCATGTCGCGGGTATTCCAACCGTACTAGGAATCTTTCACGCCGTGTTCCCTATAACCGATAGCGAAGGCCTCTAAGGAGATCTTGAAATATGTTCTTAACCGATTCGTACCTTATAAACAGTATACGCACGCAATTTTTCCTATGACATTTCACGGGTTCGTAGACTTAGTATGTAATAACCGGTTGTTCATTAAAACCGGTGAAGTTATAAACAATTTGTACTCCATATATATATATTCGTGGGTATCTTCTAGATTGTGTAGAGTTCGTATCGTTCATTCGAGATCTAAAAATAAGTAGAGTAAAACTTGCAAATAATTTTAACTCGTTTCTTCAACTACGTTTATATTAATTACCAATTAAACGATACCGAAGCGTTTATTAATAAAGTACGTTAATAACGAATAATTTTTCTAACGCTCGAATAATTTTAATAGAAAACACATCGTAACGACTAGGCAGACGTTTAAGTTTCCGCGTTTTTTTTTTACTCCGGTCGTAGCTTTACGAATATACTCGATCGCGAAGTAAAACGAATACGATATATAGTATACTCACTGAAAAGAATAACGGTGTTACATTGATGGAGGCAGTGAGTTCACATTTCGAAAATGAACGGGAGAAGAAAAACCAAAATTAATAGTCAATTTAATAAATATTATTAATAATAATATTACGTGCCGCGGAAACCGTACATTGTATCGGACGACGTGTGGATCGAGAAAAATAATTTTCACATTTCTCTACATATTGTGTGTGTATATATATATATTATAGCGAGTTTCCGAAAGGTCGTAACAATAATGAGTTCGAATGGGTTATATAGGCAGTATCGAGGAAATAAAAATAAAAGATTTCCCGACAATTAAAAAAGAACGACTATTTTATAGTGAGACGTATACGTAGCCGTACAGTCCAACGTTCCGATCGATAAGTGATATTGAAATAAAACCAAATTGCGTACGGACGCGTCGTTGATTAGAAAACGAAACACTTTTCACCAACTATTACTGTAGTTACGAATGAAGATGTGGAAAAGCGCAATTCGGCACGGACATAAATACGGTCGCGAAGGTCGTCGAACGACACGGCAAACGGTTTCATTGTCTAAGCCCTCGAAACGATTGGTTTCTGTGGTCGTGCGTTAAATGCATCACGACGCGCGTAGGTGTTTACGGGCGAAACGATCAAATATAAACGAGTACGATAATAGCGGTACGTACACGCCTTATCCGTGCGAAATGGAAGAGACTATATGCGGGGACTCCGTAACGTATATATCGAAGTAATATCGCGTATTGATCACGAGATATATAGATCGATTACGTTAAAAACGGAGAGCGAAGCGCCGTTATGCGAACGACCTCGGACGTTCGTTCCTCGTGCAAGTTTCTCGTTTCCGACGCGAGTCCGAACATATTACGTCCGATATTTCTTGTTGTCACGTGTTCGTCGTAAACGGGGGCGTTTTTTTTTTTTTTTTGGGAAATAATTACAGTTTCGTTTGTGAACTACGTACGTGCGTGTGCCCGAAACACATATATTCGACAATAGAGTCGTCGTACGCCGTTGCGTCTACGTGTCCTATTGCTTGTTATTCGCCACCATTGGGGCGCGCACAAAGGTTTAATATCGCCAGCGAAGCGCGTGGTGTCGCGTATAGAATAGCTTGCGGTGCCCGCCATTATTACGACCGGGCCGCCGTTTAACGCCCCTAGCCCGACCGAATCCACTAGTTTTTGAAAATGTTCTATCGAAGTTCGATATTCTTTTACGTACGTACAAATTAAAAATTCAATTTCGTATTGCTCAGTGACGTTCACGCGCCAGCGAATTAAAAGCGTGCGACACTCCTGATCGTTTATTTCCAAATTCGTTTTTATTAAACGCGATACAACGGAATTCCCGTGTGCGTACGAAACGTTCGTGCACAATTATAATATAATAGGTAATATAAAAACGTTTTTATATTCGCGAGAAATCCCTCTCCGTCAACAGTTTCCCCGGAACGCCAACAAAGTTTTAATTCGGCGTTAATAGGTCGAGAAAAGTTACGTCACGACCGCCGGAACAATTTCGCAAACACCGCGCCAGAGAATTATTGGATAAACAAAACGATTACTTTGTAGGCGAGCTTGATTACCTAAAGCATTATAAATAAAGCGTAACGCGAACAATTTGAATGTTTATAAGGTATTTAAGTGTGTAAAAGCTATTTGCGACAATTTCTACGTTCGGTTTTATGAATCATCCATTACTATTTAATATTGTACGCGTTTCTGTCGATCGTTGAAAAATAGATCGATCATTATGTTCATTCGGCGCTTAATACGTCTTTTGAAAGTTCAGTCGTTTACGTGGCACGTATTCTTATCGGATTAAATTAACCGTAGGTTCGTCGGGTTTATCGTAAATATAAATTTAAGTTCGAAAGCAAATGTCCGACGCGGGTACCCGTAATTACGCTGATAAATTTTATTAAAAAAAAAAATAGTACTTCCTTACGGGGACTTAGGTGTCTTAATCACAGTGTTGTGTTACTGCGGTTAGTATAAAATATATTTTTTTCGATTTTAACAAACCAATTTATCCATTAATCGTATTCGCCTTATTAATCGGAAACTTTTAGTGCGTTAATATTTGTCGAAAAAAATTGTATTTTGGTTTACATGTCTCAAATGTACATTTATACATTGATAGTGAAAACACACGCAACATCATTTATAACTAAAAAATACTTGTCCCAATATTCATGGTTGCCATAAGTATATATATATATATATATAGTTTTTTCTGTTGAAGAACTTGTTAAATCTTGAAAGCGAAACGTTTTATTGTACATTGGATTATGAGCTACTGTTGATTTAGAACATCGAGAAATGATTGCAATTTGACGTTAGTTACAACTTGTAACTAACGTCAAATTGTAATCAAATGCTCTCTGAATGCTGTTATTCGATCTTTTAAGCGCGATGAGGAGGGAAATTTTATCCGAAATTCGAACGCTTTTATCTTCCTGGAAAAAGACTAAATACTTTATAATTACCGAAAAATCTTTTAGAATAGTTGAATTAAAATAATTGTTATGGTTGCGACAAATTGTTTATTGTCGTCATTTCAGCGAATGTACGAAATAAGTATAGGATTTTTTACAAGATCGGAAAACTTACAAATTCATAAATACAATTTGTTAGTTAAATCAATATTTTACATCAGTAATGTATTAAATTATTCTAAATTATATATGTCAAGTACAAACACTTTATGTGTACTTTAATGTATGTATTCAAGTTTTAACTAAATAAACAAATAATATATATATATATATATAAATGTACGGTAAACATTTTATATCAAGATAAGTATAATAAGTTTAAAAATTAATTTAAAACGAAATACCATTATAAGTAATTAATGGAAAACTAAATAAATTTACGAGTTGATGTCGTTTTATAATTTATTAAACCGAAATTGTTAAAATAAAAACGATTATATCTTTGGAAAGACATCGAAATATAATAAACAGAATTCGGTGTTACTTTTTAATAAATTCGTCGAAACTAACGAAAAATAAAATGCACTTAAACGTTAAGTATATTATCGTGTTTGTTACCAATATACGTACTAAAATATTATCGCTATTCGTTCTATTTACGACTAAAATAAACAATTTGTACCGACGAAAATTGTTTTTTTTTCGAAAGTTTTTTTAGAAATCCGATCGGTTTATTAGTGGTCATTTATTAAAAAATTATCGGAAATATAGTTAACGTATGTCGTAAGTAATTACAATTACAATAATAAAAATGAATACGATATGATTTTTGTTTCGCGGACTGGTCGGATTAAAACGATAAGAATTGTTTAATATGGGTAAAACAATGACTACGTAATTTGTTTATTTTACCGTAAATTCGGGGCTAACTAAATTAGTTTATTTTCTAAACGTTTTTAATATTTTTGTAATCGTTTAAAAAATCGAAAGCGTTAGGAACACGAACGAGTCCTATGTATATATATATATATAATAAAAATCGCTTTAATGTGAACGGTAAAATAATTGTATATAGTTAGACGATTTTTTACAGTTGTAGCGTAGAAATGGGTTAATAGAAAACGGATATGTCACACCGTATTTGTAGACAGTTTTATAATCGGACGCGTAAGTATTTTTGAACGGCCTACGGGTTGTTTTAATGGTATTTTATGCATATTTTATCGCTAGCAATAAACGATCCAATAAACAATCGTGTTTAACGCGTGGTCTGTATGCACAGTATACGTCATCCGTGCTCGGGGTACTGAAATAAATTCTTCTTCACGCATAAAACTTTTATGCGAGTTAAAACTTTCGGTTAAGCGCCTAGTAATTTTACCAGTCAAAATGTTAAATCATTTTCGTCCGCAATATACCACGAATTTAAAACAAATTCTAAACGACTTGATGATTTTTTTTATAGTTCTTATAAAAGTCAATTAAACGTGAACGTTACTATTACGGTTAAAACTGAAATAACGCGCGATGGATATTTTCCTTTCCTTACCAAATACGCAATAACTGTGAAATGGCCGAATAATAACGAGTATTGCGAGTATCCAATGTGTCGCGCGGACTTAATGTTAAAAGTATTTAAATCTCGTTTTTGTCGGAAATTTGTTGTTCTTTTAGAAAAGTCGTACAACGAATAAAACACGACGCGTCTTTTCCAAGTCGAGTACATGGCTGCTAAGTATAAAACTAATCGACTATTTTAAAGAACCGATCGATATCAACTATAATAGCGATAAAAGTTACAATTGGAAAAACGTTTGGTCAATATATTGACATTTAGGATCATAATTATTGTTAGCCTAACGCCGCGTACGAGGTTTCTTTATTTGATTTATAATATTTTTACGCCTACTCCCTACAATGCGTCAGATACGAGAGACTTTATTTATAAATAACGACGAAAGTTTTGTAAAAACTGAAAAGTTTTAACCGTTTCAATTTTTCATTTTCTATTAAACGATTTTGTCTGCGGGCCCGTTATTGATATTGGACGGTTTTTGGTCCCCGGCTATTTTCGTTAAATACTTTTTATTGTCTACTCGGAATCGAAACGTTACATTTATAATACGTCGAGTTATCTATTTGTAACAATACTAAGTTTTTTCTGCCGAATCTTTCGCACATAACAATATTCGAGATTTTAATATCGCTCGCCCGAACAATTTAGAAAATCGAATCGCAATATACTTCTTAATAGACTAAGCCCACGATGTGTCCCCAACGGTACTCTGTTTGATTAGGCGACGCATAAGTTCGCCTTATACGCGTGGCGGACTGTTCGATTCTTTAACACTGTAGTTGACCCTAACTCGATAACGTTCGTTCGGTTTTTGTTATTTTATCATTCCGATCACACCCTTTGAACCTAACCAGCGTTTTCGTCTCGGCGAAATGGAAAAAAATACACCTCGTCGAGTGCGCGTACGAACATGGGAAATTCAAATCCTGCATGACGCGTGGGCAGATATGGACGGGCCACCGGAAAGTCGGGAATTGAACAGTAGGTGTTCATCGTTTGGTATTGTGTTTTTTTGGAGTATCAAAAAGCCCACTACTTACGCAAAGTGCAATACCAGTATTTGTGCGTTAGTGTATTAGAATAAGCGCGGAGAGTTTATGCGATCATTGTAATTTTTCGATAATGTAGAAAAAAAATATATATATTCGTCGTCATGAACCGTCAATATTGTTAAAATGAAATTAATACGAAATTTTCGGGGAAGAAAAATTAATTTCGAAATATGTACGTAAACACTGAGCTAATTAACATCGAGTACTTCTTTCTAGTTTATATATATATAGATAGTGTCGTGCTAATGACCTAAAGTACCCTTCGTTTGCGTCAATAAGTATGACTGGGTTAGGTTAATAATTCCACGGAGTTATTAACGCCAATAAACGTGACTTAAGAAATTAAAAAAAAATAAACTAGGATAGAACCCAATCGAACGCTACGTAATATTTCTAAAAAAAATTAATTCCAATTTCCTAATTAACATCTTAATTGGCGAAATATTTGTAGCTAGATCGAAAATATCATTCGATCTTATACACGAATAGATATATAATATTTAGTTTTTTTCGGGCGTTACGGTCGTGTTTAAATATTATCTCGCGTTGTTTGCAATACGAAACTTCAAGGAAATGTGTACCCATTATAACAGAAAGCGTTTGCAATAGGTAATCGATAACGTACAACGAATCTTAAGGTTTTCCATGAAAACGCGATCGAGTATCTTCGTATCTTCGTATTTCGGACAACCCGATTAATGAGTATTAACGAACAATCGACAGACGTACAAAAGCACGAAGTAAACAATAATCGTTAGTGTGACACGCGAATGGACGCTATTCGTACACTACGACGTAGTGACGTCAACTTTTTCGAGTAAAACGTATATGTCTGTAACGGTAACGAATGAACGGGGCGAGACCGTCGTGTACGTCGTCGTACTGGAGAGGATGGACATTTCGGGCGCAATATTTTACGTACCGTAGGGGACGAGCGAAATAGGAATAAGGCCCGTGACGGACTGTCGTGTAAAATACGCGCCGGCGAAAATATCAAAACGCCCATATGTCCATATCGGGGGGCGCGCGTTTCTGATTATAGTTCGTTCGTTTTGGAAAACCGGCAGAATACGCACGAAATAGCCGGGCGATCGGGTCTACGCTCGTTTATATTTACACCGTAGTATTCGAAATCCGTTCCGTCGTACTGAATTTTCGTTTAGACGAGTTGTGCCGCGCCGCGCTCTGTTTAATTCCCATTTATTCGTCACTCGTCCGTTTCCATGTTTAACGAAATAACGTATTTCGGGCGGTACCTTCGTATAAAGCGAAAACGCGTGTTCGTTTGTACCGTCGCGCCTTCCGAATACGTTTTAATCACGCCCACCCTCCACCCATACCCTCCATTCATCCTCCCCGCCACCGCGGATGTACTATATCGAACAAGACGATATCGTCGTCGTCCCCGAACGTCCAATAATATCGCGGAACGTCGCCGGGAAACGATTACGAATTCTAGACGAGCGCTTGGCGATTCGAAATTCGGTGAACAATTTCGTGCGGTACGAATTAAACGGGGCTGATCGACTTTCTGTTATTGATAACGGGCCGCGCGAAAAAATGCTCCTCGATGCCGAACGGGTCGGAACGGCAAACGCGACGCGCGCACATTAACGGCGCGCACTCATCATTCCGCCGCGGTTGTCGTCGGGTAGTGATCTCGTATTATTCAGACGCGGCTTTTTCGCGCGATCGAAACGAAACAGAGGAGGAACGGCCGTGGCGAAAATCGCCGACGGTATTACTGTCAATCGAAATATAACGGTAATCGACAAATACGCGAGCGTACCGCGTCGTATGATCACGTGTGATACGATTTGATGAGTGTCGGCGTTGATGTTCGATAAGCAACCGAACTTAAAAGGCGCGATAACGACTAAGCGATTAATAATAATACGCGTTACTCGCGATTTCGGCGCGGATCGTTCGAAACGGTTAAACGCCCGGCCGCGAATAAATCCACGAACGACAAAAGACCACCATCACGCGCGATCGACGCGTCGCCCGATTGCGGTCGACATTTATAACGACGAGTTGGCCGATATTCTAGCGTCGCGCCGACTAAAACTATCGCGGCTGTTGCGCGGGAACAAAGTGTCGCGCTCGTAATCGTCATTCGCCGACCGTGTTCCCGTTCGGTTTTTTTTCGCGAGAACGTATAATCGAGTCCGTTAAAAAGATACGGAAAGTCAAATTCGTTCGTGTTACATTTTTTGGAACGGGAGACGGCGGCACGGTGTACCCGTATAGCGTCCGTACGGAATACTCGTTGTCATTTTAATTATAAATGCTGGCTCGACGGCCGTTAGATTAAGTTTACGACTCCCCTAATGTGTGTACGCGCGCACTCGGCTTCTCGTAAGTAGTCGACGGAACGTATTCGTTATTCTTCGTGTACGCTTTTAATCCCGACGTTTCGAATAACGGCTAGTATATTATCGTAACGTATTCGTGCGCATATTCTTGAATATCGCCGAACACCGCGAAACAACGTGCCGACAAACAGAGTGGGTATAGGCCATTTTTCATTTTCACAGTGGGTCGCGTTCGTTCCGCCGTCAGTTATACAAGACATTCACGAAAACGTCCACGCGTAATTCTCTAATATTAGTACTATCTCCGGTTTAGTCTATTCCCGGACGGCGCGAATATTCGATTAAAAAAAAAAAAACCGAAATTCGATTACGAAACTAAGTTACTTATACGGTATTCGTTGTACTTGCGACGTGGCGGAACGCGATTTCGGTAGACCTTTTGTTATTCTCCGTACGTCATAGTTAAAATTATTCCAGGCGGATTTTTTTTTTAAACTCGACCTACTTCGTCTAATCTATCAAGAGGCTCGTATTTCGCGACTACTCAAATCGATACGTGTCTCCACGTGGTGGACGGTAGCGTACACACCCGGGAAGGTCATATATATATTTATATATATATTGCACACGGACATAAAGTCTAATAGCGACACAAATTTAATATCGTTACGTGTTACTTGACGGATAAATTTACGCGTTTATTAAATTCCCGAAGGGATAAACGTTATACGTATCGGTTAATCTTATTACGTGACAAATTAGCGAATCGGACGTTGTTTGAATCGAAGTTGCCAGGGACGAAGACAATTTTATCGACGTGTCACGACAAACTACTCGGATTTACCTGAAAATTAATCGTAGATTTTCGCCCGTTATATCGATTTAAACGGTAAACGATTAGTAAAATTGTTACCGCCGCGTCCAATAAAATCCGATTTTCTCGACGATTTATCCACCGCTATCGAAATACGCGCGTCGTATACGAAACGCTTAAACCTCTGGATATTTCGAACGACCGGTAAAATCGAATTTAGTTCGTTCAGTTATTTCGATCGCACCGACGCGTACGACTTTAATATCCGACCGAAGTAATGACTTTGCGTCGTCTGTGGTAAACGGTCGATTTACGGTCCGTACGAGCGAACGATTTTGTCAAACGTTAAGCCAAATCGGACATCGTTTGTAAAAATATGTATAGACGAGAAGCGTCGAACACGAGTCAACTAGAAAATGTATACATTTTTATGATTATGACGAGGCAGATGCTGAGGCGCGTAGACGTGAAATAATAGACTAAAAGAAAAATCCCTCGCGAGTACACGGGTTTTTTTTTTTGCTTAGGCTGCAAGTTAAATATCCGTTCGTTTGCAGACATCCGCCGCAGGAATGACCGGTACCATGGTCACCGCCACCACTACGATCGCTCCCACTACCACCACCGTCACCATGATTACTTCCACCAACACTGCCGCCACCACCACCCCCACCACCACCACCACCACCAGCACCACCACTACCACCACCACTACCACCACCGCCACTACCGTCGCGATGAAGTTGGACGGCAACATGAACGTGATGTCGCGGAGTAACACGTGGCCGGTGGTGGTCGTTCGGCTCGAACGCGACGGCGGTCGTGCCGTGACCGCGAACGGCCCGTCCGATGACGGGCCGTGCACCGCAGTAACGGACGACCTGATGGCTGGTGACGGCGGCGGCGGCGGCGGCGCCACTATGGCTGACACGTGTCCGCTCGCGCCGCTTTCGGCACGAAAACGGGCTACCCTGCAACGGCACTATTATCCGGAGGGCGGCTGGGGCTGGGTGATCGTGGCCACGGCAGTCGCGGTGCACGTGCTCAACCACGGGTTTCAGTTGTCCGCGGCCGTCACGCTCAGTCCCGCGGCCAACAAGTACGAGCAGCCAGTCGTCCACACAGGTGAGTGAGACCCGGCGCGGCGTGTGTTTAACGGTTTTTTTTTTTTTTGTCCGTCTTTT
>JAIPRN010002663.1:0-28094 GCA_025469175.1 Geopemphigus sp. TES_GeoC_2020 | reverse complement strand
GGAAAGGGCAAAAAAAAAAAAAAAAAAAAAAAAAAAAAAAATAAAAAAAAAAACAGGTCCCGCGTGCCCGCTAGCGGACGGTTTAATGGCGCGCGCGAATGGTCACACGTTCGACCATTGTGTTCACGAAAACCACGAGGATTTTCGGCGACGTCGCGAAACGTCGATAGCCCACCAAATTCGACTAGACGAAACGTCTGTCCGCGTACGAAACCGAAATCGCGTAACGAATAATTTCGTACGGGATATGGTCAATTCGAAACGAACACGGCAGGCGTGACGTTTATCACTCGTCATACGTAACGGGCAGCAGAATTTCGAGTACGCCGTTTTATTATTAGCGCCATTTCCCTTGACCTACATATTTTCCGTTTTCGCGTTTACGCGCGTAAATTTTACGCGTTCGATAACGGCGGGGTCCGCGAGTCCTACCATAACGATAAGCCGCGCCCGAACTAAAACGAAAATCGTTAATTCCGAATAAAAAAACGGACGCGCGATCGTTTCTCGGTAGCCGACGGTTTTTTGTTTTTCTGTTTTTGTGTAAATTCGAGTTATTCCTCGGTAACGCTCCCGAAACTACGTACTTTTTCGAATAACGCGTTCGCGGCACTTGTTTCCTAGTGTTCCGACGTAACAATACCGCTCTATTAACGCGTTTAAAAAACTCGATCGTGTATTTTACCAACGTATCGTCACTAAACGTCGTTCGTGAATTCGTGTTTGTATTGCCAATAAGGTTATATATATATATATATATACGGACGTTTCGTTATCGTTGCCTTATCGTCTACTACGCGTCCTTGAATTTCTGTACGTAATAATTTTCCGAAAGAACGCCATTCGTTTTATACTCCGAAAATCCGTCGGCGGAATACGTTTTTTCGGAAATCTAACACGTAAGTCGTAAACGGTACGCGATCGCGTTCAATCGTTTTATGGTCGGCGTTAGAATATAAATGGTACGGGCACAGAATAGAATAATCAGAACGGACACTGATAATGAATTATGCGAGAAGTATAGGTAAATCTGATAAACGAATTGGCCATTTTTTTGGAGGAAAATTAGTACGACCATATCTACGAAAAAATATATTTTTGAAAATAATAATAATTTTTTTCTCGATCGCGAATTGTAACGTATTATACATTGTACATATGTGAATACGTTAAAATTTACAAACGAGAAAGAATATCGAGTTTACGATTTTTTTTTCCAGTTGATTTTAACGGGCTCTGGACACTCTTAAACGTTATCGATAATAAGCGGCCATTTTTTTTTTTTATAGGAAAATAATATCAATAATATTCCGCGATAACATTTATGAGTGTCCCGGTACGGGTGTCGCCTCGTTACGGCTATGGGTAAATAATATCGGTTCGTGATTCTCGTACTTCGAAGTTGACGAATTAGGCCCATTCCTCCTAATCGTCGGACGACCGCGTCATTACGAATTTGGACGATTCGTACGTATCAAAAACGTCGACTACACGAAATATTCCCAACGGGCGTTACGTTTCGCCAAGACGACCGCGGCGCTCCGTAAATGTTGTTGTTTTTTTACGCGACGGATTAATTCCGCACGTAGGTTACTATTTACACACACACACACACATATGCGAAAACACGAATAGATCTTTACACGTTAGTTATCCTTTACTTAATTGCCACTTACGAACGACGATATAAATAAAAATAAGCTTCCCTTCTACCCGTCGGCGTCCTTCAAGAATGTTTCTATTACGCGCAATAATAGTAGTAATAGTACATAGTAGTAGTAACGAACGAATACTATTAACGACTATTATTCAACTACCGTCGATTCGGTACGGCGAATTTAACACGCGGCTTCGTTATTAACGGAGCTCGTTGCGCGTATATTTACCGTACGACACGCGCGCGCGCGTGTGTGTGTCTGACGTAGGATATTTTGATTTGATATCGATAATGGCTTTAAACCGTATTCGTCGGACGGTTTTTTTCGCCGCCAATCGTCTATTTAACGAATATATAAAAAACGACGACGACGACGACGACGAACGCGCGACTAAAGCTACCGATTAATAGATTAACGAACGGTCGTTTCACGTAACCGAAATGAAAACGTTATTTTTTATCCGTTTAGCGGATCGTGGAATAATAATAATAATAATAATAACGACGACGATAATAAATTACATCCGCGGTATCGAAGCGTATCGAACGCGGGCTACGACGAATGATTTCGAGGTCACGCGTCTAGCGCGACGTTTCCACGATTGGCGCTGGCACCATCGGGCGTACGGAAACTGTTGGGCTGGACAACGATTGCGACGAACGGTGGCCAGAAAGAAAAGAAAAACGGCGGTAGGGGCAAAACGAAATAATCGTAAACTCCGTTTTAGAAAACTTTTAGGCCGTCCCATCGTCCTAGAAACGTTATCCGGTCGGTGTCAACGTCGCCGTTAATTTGACCACTACTTTCATTCTGCATCCTCTACATTGTACGTATATATAGTAGTATGTACGCCGAGTATATACCGTCGCGGATAAAAAACGACGGCCGTTACGTTGTTTTTTTTCCTTTTTAGTACTCGCGAATCGTAAAAAAGTAGATAAAACTAAAAAATTCCGACGGAAAAATAGACGTAAGAGACGACACACGCGCAGCCTGCGAACCGCCACGACCCCGGGGCTTTTATTTATTATCGTTCGCGACCATTTGCCGCACGACGCGAAATTAAATCGTTAATTCGCCGACTTTCGAAACAAAATGGCGCGGTACCGTTTCACATCGATCGCCGTTTGTTTTTTGATCCGTAGCGAACGAATTGTTACCGGTTACTATCGGAAATGATCGCGTGTCGAACGCGTATCGTTGACTATTCGTCGCCGATCGGATCGGAAACGATCGTAACGACGTATAGAACGGACGCCGCCCGAATGGTTCGCTCCGAACGCCGTAAATTATCAATCAACCGAACGTGTCGGAAACGCCGTGGTCGAATTCCGCTCGCGGTATTCGTCGTTGTTCGACGACGCCGCGGTGTCGAATTCGAGAACGGCCTACCGCCGGTTTCGTTTGACACAAAAAGACAGAAAACAAAATCGTATCGGGCCCGCGATACCGTTCCTTTGCCGCGTTTGCCGACGTCCGATATCGACTGTTCAAACGCCGAAACGTTTCGTCACTATATTGTACCGTCGACGGATTACGAACGAAAAAAAAATCGTTCAATCCTTCCCGCGTAAATTAAAAGAGGATCCAATCTTTCCTCCATATAGGTGCGGGGGCTCCCCAAGGCTCCTGCTTATCCCCACAACTATTCGCTGTATACATAAACGACCTCCCCTGCCACCCAAACTCAAAACTAGCTCTTTTCGCTGACGACACTCTGTTACTCTCCTCGTGCAAAACCAACGCCTCTGCGGTCAAAAAGCTACAAATTAATCTTTTACTCTCTCGATTTAACCAATGGAGGATCGCCATTAACTCCGCAAAAGCTTCCGCCATAATCTTCTCCAACAAATCTATACAGAACCAAATTGATCCCCCTCAATTAAATACCCAGGAATTCATATCAACCTCAATTTCGCCAAACAAGTCAGACAAACACTAAAGCCAAAGCTGCACGGTTCCTCCTTTTTCCCCTTATCAACTCTAAAAGTACCCTCTCACTCGAGACCCAACTATACATATACAAAACATACCTTAGGCCAATCATCACTTACGCCTGCCCAACATGGACTACCAATATCTCTAAACGCTGCTGGTCCTCACTGGAAGCCCTCCAATCTCAGACAAATCACCAATCTCCCTCTTTTCGTTAGCAACCTTACCATTAATAAATCCATCGTCTTTTCGACATTAACACAGTTTGTTAACGCCGTATCGTCCAAACTTGAAATCTCCATCTCTTCCTCACACCACATTCAAAAACTTTCCAAATACCGTAAAACAGTATTCGGCCAAAAGAAGAACCGCCCAATCGCCTTCTAAATCTCCGCTAATAAATACCCCTTCCAACCCCAACTAACCACCCTCCCCTCCAATAACCCTCCTGTCAACCTTCCCTCCCTCCGGCGGAAGCAATAGACGGAACAGAGTGACCACGTCTTAAGCAAAGCAAGCAAGCAAGTACGAACGAAACGTCGAATCAATACGACAGTTCTGCCACCGGGCCTTCCTCATACTAGTATCGAGTAAAAAATGGAAAAATCACGTTCGCTCATTGTACGCATTCTATTTTTAAATAACGGAAAAAAATTGTACACACGCACATTCATTCATAGCCCCGTAACTCGCAACAACAAACCGTTCTTTCATATACTACACGCGTATATAATGTGGCGCGACGTTTATATTCCGCGCGTTAATCGATTTCGCGTTTTTCGCGTCGTTTTCCGTACTACGTAAAAGAATTAACTATACTCGGCGCACTTACGACAGTGAATTTCGGCGTGTCGAAAAGACGTCGAGATAAAAAAACAACGTCCCGGATTCGTAATAACGCTCAATTTATCGTCGTCGTTACGTGTATTGTCGACTACTAGCTGGGCCGCCGCCACACGCCCGAACGGATTACGAACGAAACGATTATTATTATCGTAACGTTATTATTGTTTTAGGAAGGACGGAATAAACGACCCACTGACGACGGCGGCGGCCGATTGCGTCGTGACGACTGGGAAACAAAAGAGGCGTCGAAACGTCGTAAAACGTTTCGGGTTTTACGATTGGATCGACGACGTACGTAATTTCCCACGCGTTATATCGTTCGATCCGTACGAACGCGTAACGTTAAATTTGTACTTGCCCCCCTCCCCCCTCAAAAAAAAACTGTTCCAAGCGCGGCGTATATATATATATTCGAGATATATTTCCCGAAAATTGACACCGCCGTTTATCGTGACCGCGGGCGTTTATCGTTTATTCGACGTCGCCCGTTTCGTGTCATTACCGAGACAAACAATATTATTACCTCGATTCGTTTAAATATCCGAATAAAAAATAATACATTCCGCGACACACGCGCACGCACGGTCGTCCCGTAAATAATAATAATAATAATAGTTAATGTAAACAATTATCGTGTACAACGCCCGTTCGTATATTACGCGAATCGCGACATTATATCGTTCGTCGACGTTACGAGTTAATAAAAAGAAAAAAAAGGTGGCGATACTACGTCGATTATATAGTACCGATTATTTACGATAAAATTCGTCCCCGAACGATTCGTCGTCGATGTATTTCGGACGGAACGTTCCGTTACGCGTCGTCAAATATTACGTAATGTAATTTGTACGGCGGCCTCGGGGGAGGGGAATAACGTCGGAACTCTCTTTCTGAGAGAAAGAGAGAGAGAGAGAGAGAGAGATGATTATTACGCTGTCGTAAATTTTACGCGCAAAAGTACAAAACGAGCTAATTTTCTCCTTACGTTATATAATTTATAGAATATTATCGTCGTCGTCGTCGCTCGTACAGTTTATCGCGGCCACACGTGCGTGCACAATGGGGATCGTCTGTGTAGACGGCGACCATCGGTGTGGTGGTGGTGATGGCGGTGGGGTGGCGGCGGCTGCTGCTTCGTCGGTTTTTATTATCGTCGTACACTTACAAAGGGCGCGCATTTTTTGATCCGACCCGACCCCTCGGGGCAATTCCAATGTCTCGGTTGGCTTACACACACACACATGCACACACACACACACACACACACGAACGGACGTCTTTCTTCGAATACACACGATTTTCTCGTCGTCGTCGGTAGTTATTTATCATTTTTAGTTTCGTCTTCGTATCGCCGCCCACCTAACGACGACCCGCTTTTTTATCCCATTATTCCCCCGGTACCGTAAATCCGTGTATTAAAATAATACCCCTCCGAGTCTCTCTAAATACCGCGTATCGGATTCCGTTTACGAACAGATCGGAGCCCGCGTGTGTCCGGGCCGACGTATTTTCGGCCCGGCGTCGGTCCTTCGTTAGTCCGCTCAAACGAGCGACGTACCGCCGTAACGTCCGCGTCGGATTCACTATCGTAACCATCGTTCCGCGGCGCACGGTCCCGACGTTCGCGTGTACGTTCCATCTAAACCGTTTTTCTAATCGCCGTCTAAACAGCGCGCGACAAATCGTCGGCGCGAACGAACGGTACAATTTTTTATCAATAAAACCGGCCGGCGCGACCCGACGTCGTCAATCGTCCCGTAGCCGTTCGTCCGAACGACACGGGCGAGCTTATCGCCGTAGTGATTTATTCGTCGTACTCTTATCGAATTTTCGCCGTCGGCCTATTCCATACGTTACCCCGAAACGGTTCGCCCGTCTGAATCGATTAATTTCCCCGACGTTTCCGTTACGGGCGCCGCCGTTTCAATGCACGACACTACGCGTATTCGCACTACCGCGTGTATAATCACGATGGTTTTGCCCACCTCCTACCGGCTTATCGTCTAGTCGGGCGTTTCGCCCGATCGACAATATATCGTAAACTCGATAGTACACTCGTGCGCGAAATAAAGACCGAAATAGAAACAGAAGCAACCGGAAGGCCGTCGAATAAAACAAAGACGTCCAATTTACGCGCACGTAAGCGACATGTGCCAAACCGTAGGACGTTCAGAATACACGGCCGATTTCAATTTGTAAATCGTGGAAAACGCGCGAAACGTTAACCACGTATCGCCGAAACTCGGGTAAAGGTCGCGAGCAAAGCGAAGCGAAGATAATGAACGCGGTACGACGAAAATGGACATTTATCGATGTCTACGAATTCGCGTTACGCTGTACGTTCGAGCGTACTGAATATGAATAGCGTGAGACGTCGTAGTGGCGAAATGTTTCCCGTTATTATTGTTACGAATGTGACTATGATACGGCGCCCGAAGGTCATTCGGGTTTAATTATCGAAATCGCGCGAGTATATTCGTTTATGCGGTTAAAGTCGATACTTAACGAGAAAACCCTGTGCCTACCAAAACTAAACTTAATGTACTCAAACTATATGCATACACCCCATCTTTACATATACAGGATCCTCTTGAGCGCCCTTCGTCGGTCCCTCGCAATTCAAACGTATTGAAACCGTCCAAAACATCGGCACGATAACGGGACTACCCGCTACCGTCGAAAATTCGGTCCTTTGTAAATCGACGAATTTCAAATCGATCCAAGACTCTGTCCAAACTGAATCCAGAGCGATGTTCTACAGAAACTCCTTCTCCAACCACGACCCACATCCGTCTACTGATCAAAAAAATACTCACCATCAAACATCAACCGAAACCATATCCAATATAACGTGGACAGACCGACTTAAAACCACTCACCGATCCCTTCACTTCCATCCACTAGAAAAGGCAAGTGCTTGGAACAGTGAACGGTACAGCCATCGCGCACAAAGCAAAAGCGAATTTTCGTTTTTCCGTTTGGTCGTACCGGTATAACATTTTCGTATCAGCGAACTATGTAAATGGTGGGGGGAGGGAGCACCGAGAGGCTTCACCGATGGCACGGCGCTCTAGCACAATCCGGGAACGTTATTATATTCCGCCGGCCGTGGGTTTTTAAACGAAAATCGTACGTCGAAACAGATTCGTTTAAATATTTCGGAACGGAGCCAACGCGTTATAGTAACAACTTACGCTGCACGTATTCGTGTAATATTTTTATTGACGTTCTACGCACGCACGCGTACACACGCACGGGCGACACACATATTTTTACGCGTACGAATTTCTTTTTATTCGAACTAAAAATAATTCGAACGAACGCGCGTGTGATTCGGAATGAACCGAAGGGTTTTTCTTCGCTGGCGGTCGATAAAAAAAATCGCGTTCGAACGACCAACGACCGCCGCCGACTAACGTCGGTGTGTCGATATTCGCCCGTGCGACGCTCGGATATTATTTAAACGTTTGGAAATCGTTTTCCGGACGAAATGTTTCCCGGGGGCGTGCGACCGGTACGCCAAGGGACGACGACCGATGATTTTCGTACGTAAATCGAAATACCCGCCGTGGGAGGTAAACGCGTGCGTGCGTGGGTAAGTTGTAAGCGCGCGTCGTTCGAACGGGTCGATTATCGGGCCGAGGTTTTTTCACACCTGACAACGATCCCCCCCCCCCTCAACCGGTTAGGTGATCGTTGTAGCCGATCGCGTAGCGTCGTACACGCAGGAGGGGCGGCCGACGGACGTACGGATAATTGACGTTACGCGAACGGATTCGTTTACGCGGTTACGTGGTCGAGATATTTCGATCGGCCCGGGTTACGTACAATTTTCCGTAACCGGAAATGTCTACGTTTGCGCGTAGAGACGTTCCGTCCGGCGTCCGAATTTGCGCCGCTCGGAAAATGAAAAACGGCCGCGGTCTATTAAATTTCGCGTCATCTCCGCCGCATAAATATATATCGGACGTCGGGAAATAGCGGTTACCTTAGTACATAGTCGTCGTGGTAGGGACGTGTGTATATGTATACGATTCGGGTCGTTGCACCCATCGATGCGTTCCGTGTTACGACCTCTTTCTTTTGTTGTATACTACGGCACTGTTTGCCTCCTATCTACCTACCGCCGCCGCCGCCGCCGCCGCGAATTTCACGGGTTTCGTTAATCAACAACGCGAAACGGATATTTCCGAACGGACAATTAAAAACGAAATCTCGCCGTAACACCGGCGGCGAAAGGGAATAACGCGCGAGAACCAGCGCGTACGTCGTTCGTCAAACGTGAAACAATCGGCTAGTGGAGGCGAGAAACGACCGCCGGTCGTCTCTGGTCGACCACTTTATTAGCGGCGCCGTCGCCGCACTTAAAACGGGCCGGGGGACGTTCGGTTATTGTTTCGTTCGGGAATTCGCCGAAAATGTCGCGCGACGCCCACGGAAATCATACGGTAACGGAACGACCGGTAATATACGTGGAAAACGACGTGCGCGACTTCGCGTTTCGGCACGTATTCGACGTACGTCTATAGCGCGCGCGATACGGTCGACCCAGAACGCGGCAATTTCCGTATAAAATTCGATCGTATTTTACGGCCATATCGGCCAATATTCGTCGTCGTCGTTCGGTTTTAACAAAAAACCGAAATTGTTCCGTTAAGAGGAGCGAGTGCGTTACCGTTAACGTCCCGCGTTTGTTTTCTACGGGTTAAAAACACGCGTATCGGCCGGACCCGGAAGGCGAAAAAACAAAAACCGTTAATTATACCCCGGGACGCGTAAAAAAAAAAAAAAACGCGTCCCGGAGACGTACTTTTCCCTCGGCCGGAACGATATTTTCGGTTAGCTTTCGATTACTCCGAACGGGAAAACTCGTGAAAACCGATAATTCGCTTATAATCACGCGTACGTGTGTATATATTTATATTTATAATTAATCTTTTACGAAATTCGTTCCGCGTAACAGTATATTTACGGAAACTCGCGAGTCCGTGACCGTTCGCGGGTCATTTCCGAAAACCCGACCGACACGTGTACGTATCGTCGGGCGCGTGCGTGTGTGTATGTTACGACGTTGCGTACGTCGACGTCGAACGAAATGAAATCGTAATTTAAACGAGCCGACGAAACCGAACCGTTTAAAATACGTTTATTATTAATTATATCGTACTTTTCGTTTGACTTTGAATATCAGGTCCACGAATCACGACACGTACAAATAGCCGTATAAATTAAAAAAAAAAACGAAATATATATGTATACGTATATAGACGGGTTAAAGGGTATAAACCATTAATAATGGGATCTTCTTTATATATATAGCGTTTCCGTGGGCGTTATTACCGTATATTGTATATACGTACAAAGGGTGTATACATATATATATACGGGCCTTTGTTATTTTACGATCGCGTTAACTTATACGTCGGGCCGGCCGTTCTCTAAATATACGTCGGCCTTGAAACGCGAAAGGCGCTCGACTAATCGAAATTCGCTCTGCCGTAACTTACACGGCCGACGGCGTTGGATCCGGATCGCCCGGACGCCGTACTGTACGCGTACGTGCGTCGCGATCGAAGCCGATAAACGGAAACGGTCGACATTGCCGCGTTTCCCGTCTATTCAAAACGTTTTCGCGACCATCCGCACGGGCGCGAGATTTAGCCTAACGAACAATCCCGGGGACGGGTCCACCACGAGCGACCGGTTACGTCACGGTTTCGACCGGAGCGGACGGCGCCGGAAATAAACGCGTCGTCAGTTGTCGCGTCGGGAACGTTAAAGGAGTTTTCCTTTATCGCGTCGCCGTCGTCGTCGAACGGAAGCGTTTCTTCGTCGAAACGGTTCACGCGTACGTGTTAGCCTATTCGTATTCGGCAATCGTAACTCGAGTGTTACCGTCGTCGTCGTCATCGTTGGCGCGTTCCGTTTGAACACGCGACGCCAATTACGACGAGCGAATAGTTTACGGCCTACAGTTTTCGGTATGCGTTCGCGTTCGGTTCGGTCCGTATCTCGCGTCGAAAGGGCGAAATTCGAACGACTACGGTACGTAAATATACACGGCCGGTCCGAACCGAGCATCGCGAAATATCGCGCGCGGACCGCGCGCCGCGAAAACGAATTATCCTCGTACACACGCCAGCACATCGAGCTCGTGACATCGTAAAACGGATTTATAGTCTCCGACCTGCTGCTGCCGAGCATATTATATTGTTGTTTTATCGATCGGGCGTGTGTGTGTGTGTGTGTGTGTACACGCACGCCTGGCTCGTGCGCGTGTGCGCTCCTCTATATAATAATAATACGACCGTCACGGCCATCGTGTGTATGTGCGCGCGCGCGCGTTTTTTTCGTCAACCGAATAAACGGACAAACAAATAGCGAACCGTACACGCGCGTAGTCGTCGCTATACGTAACGTACGCGCGCCAATATCTCGCGATTTTCGCTGAAAACATTTTACGCTAATTTCGTGACGTAACGAAAGAGAGACGTTGTGCGTGAGTCGTGTTTTAATCGACGTGGAAACGGATTGATGACGGGACAGGCCTTCGACGCGTTATTGTCGAGCCCGGTACGCGTACCGCGACAATGGCCTTATTGGATCCGAAATACGGTACGCGAACGGGTCGTGTCGTACATATTGTCGTACGGACGGCGGACGGCGACGGAGATTCGAAGAGCAACGCGATTTTCGTCGAGAAAACCGCGACGACGACGCCGTGTGGTGTATCCGCCGTCTCCATCGCCAATTCCCGTCCCGCGTACGGTTCCGAAAACGAGGACGCGCCCAACGACGGATACGGTCCGACGGACGCGCGATTCGGCCGTCGCGCGACATATCGCCGACGCGGTTGTACGCCGGCCGTATGCCGGTAGACGATAAGTAGCCGAGTGATGTGTGACCACGTCGCGCAAAAGAGTGTCGACGGACGGACACGACCGCCGAAGGTTGTTGCGCGCATCGGCCCGTACCGAGTTCTCCTAAATAGGGAATAACCGTACGTTGGTCCGTTCAAGGACGACACGCGTTACGTATTGTACACATTGTACATATACACACCGTCGTTTCGGCGTACGTTTTGTAATTATAAACTTCTCTTGTCCTACGCACCGAGTTCACCCGTTCACTTACCGCGTACACGCGGTTGACCGGTACACACGCGTACGGTACGGTTTCAAAACCAATAATAACAAATAACGATTCGTTCGAAGCTATTTATTTGGTTTTCCCGCTCGGATTCGCGACGTTTCCATCTTTCAGGTAGCGTTACGAATACGTTTTCGACTCCAATATATATATATATACACATACACTAGGGTCGACGACTCTGGAACGAAACGTGTCTTTTTTAAAGCTCACCGATTTTCGCGTAGTCATCGCCCTTCAAATGACCCGCCCCTCCGTCGCGGATTACTCGCTGCTGTAATTGAGTAAAAATACGGGAACCGTTGTTCGTGTATGTGCACGGTTTGAGCGGGTAGTAAAAGTTTCGCCCGCAAAATCCGAAACAGACTTTCGGCGACGGCCGAGAGCAATTAGAATTGAAAAAAATGAAAAACAACGACGAAATATAATAATAATATCAGCGAACGGTTCCCCCGTCGCCTTACGCGCGCCGTATACGCCGCCACGACTCTGCAGGTCTTCAAACTTTTTAATTACTGTCGCGCACCGTCGTAGTCGCCCGTCGCGCCCTTCGTATTCGCGCGAGCGCGCGCGCACATCGCTCGTGCCCGCCAACGGCCGCCCGGGTTTTCATATTAACGAGTCGCCGCCGAAGGGTTTCCAGGGGGACGTGACTCTACGACTCTACCGAGTTACAGTAACAGCTGCCGCGGGACGCCAGGGTCCGCGTCTACTTGTTTATCAATCGAAACGTACGATATTGTCCTCTACTGTACGAAAAATGAACGAAGCGCGTGTCCCGCGAGAACGATGGTCGGGATAATCACTTATTAACGGCTGAGCGATTTGAACGGTCGTTTGGAGTCGGCGAACGTCGAATGGGAGGTTGGCGCGTGGTCGCTGGGAGGGCGGGGGGAAGGGGTCGTCCGTGCGGGAATTTCGGTCCGTGCGGTACTTATTAGAGAAAAATCGATTTTCGAAAAACGTACTCGACTCGAGAGTCGATACTCGGCGATCGCGGTAAATATAAACGGGTCTTATAAATAAGCGATTTTGGGTAATTCCGCTATTCCGAATCGCGGGGGGGGAGGGGCGTTTTTCTTCAGCTCGAAATACTTTTTGAAAGTCGAAAACTACGACACGGTCGGACGAAAATTATACACCGCGGGAAACGTCGAAAATTGATTTCGAAAACCGTAGTTTCGGCCGTTTTACGAGGTTAAAAGTTGAAAAACGACAGGAACGAGCTTCATATTTATTTGCACGTAGTATGGAATTTTTTTTAACTTTTTTATCCTAGTTCGGTTTATTATTATTTATGTTTTTTTTTTTTAAATAAATTACGATATTCGTAATAAACAAGTCGGTCAAATTATAACGATAACCTTTCGATTACGCTTTTTGAAAACGTTATTAACGTTAGCCCATTCCGAAATTCTCTTTGAACGTTCGCGGTTACCGCGGTTAAGCGCACGAAATACGCGGAAAATTCAGAATTCAGAACGGAAATGTCCGGAGTGCCAAACCGAATAAACGAAAATCGACGACGGTGGTATACGTTATTCAATATTTACCGAAACGTAACGAGTTGTCCGAATTCGTTGTACGGCGGTACGTAACGTATTTATTACAACGTCGTACGGTCAAGTTAGGTTTTCGGTTCGCGGGACGAACGTTTAAAATCGTGTACGCCGATAGAGGCCGACCGTTTCCGGGGACAATTTTCAAACGCCAACCGGTATGTGATATAGTAGTGGTTTTCGAAATGAAAAACGAAACGAGGGCGCCTTTTTTTTTAAGGGGGAAAAATCGAATAGAAATAATTCTGTATATGTATATACGCGTAAAATAAAAAAGTCCCCGGCGAACCGTTACCCGGGTCTTTTTTCGATTCAACTAAAACAAGCCGTTTCGGAACGACCGTTTTGTGTTTTTTGACGCGCAAAACCCACTAAACGTCGGCATATACGGTGTATATATATATATATATATATATATATACATCTACGAATAAGGGAACACGTTCTTTTCTCTCGTCCGTAAATCGTCGTAAACGTTTAAACGCTCTCGCGGTTAGGTTTTGTTTTCAATTTCGAACACCGTATGAATGGCGCCAATAATCGCCGCGTCTATAGCCGGTACCGTCCGACGCCTGTTCCTCGGCTTTCCCGACGAAACGCCTAGGTAAATGACGAAACGGCCGTCTCGGTTGTTCGTCCGCGTGGACAATTGTCGAATTTTCGGCGACGTTCCCGTAACGTAAATACGATAGTGTTCCTAGACGCGCGTTACGTTTTCCCGCGGCGTTCGTTTTCGTGATTCCGCATGTTTGATCGGACACCCGTCGATACTATCCGTGATTACGTACAATTTCCTCTAGCGTAAGTACGTCGGACACTTTTTCGTAATTTCGTTAACGCCTTTCAGTCGTGCCGGTGGATATAATTTCTTTATAAAATATCAAAACGCGGTAACGTAACTTCGGCTGGTCGTATTTATTTAGTTTTATTTCGGTTCGTATTTCCCGTTTTTGTATCATTCGCGTAACCGTCTGGACTAATTGTTAGTAAACGAAGTAAACGCTTCAACCACACTACATGGTAACGTCGCCCGGAGGGGGGGCGGCCAATCGTTTAATCGAATACGTCGATTTACCGTTGGCCGCTAAATTCGAAGTCGTAATGGATCTCCGTCTAAACGGCCATTGGGCCGACATCCGCGACACGAATATTTTCTCTTTCGTATACCTACAATAATTCGCTCGTAGTTTTTACGCGTGAAAGTAAAACGTATCGTTCGTTACGGCGGTTACGTGGCGATCGACGATTGTCGTATAACGACCGACCGACTTCGGCAGGTAAACTAAATAAACGCGGAAACGCGAATACTCGTCGTGATTTCGAATTGACGGCCAAGCGCGAAATATTAGCCGGGAACGCGCCGCCGGTTTCAACGGAACGGCGTATTAACGCGGCGCCCGTTGTACGATGTATCGGAATCGGGTACCGTCGGATCTGTCGTTCGATCGCGGCCGAATATTTTCGTCCGCCGACATCAAAAAATCGTTCCAGACGGCCCCCAGAAAAGCGAAAACGACGTTTTACCGAACTTTACGGTGTATATGCCCGAAATAAAAGCCTTACCGTCGAAACGTTTCGCGAAAGTCCTTCCCGAACGGGTCTCGTTCGAATAACAGAACCGTCGTTTCCCTAATCCCGCGGCAAAGGAACGCGACGTTATAATATTAATCGCGCGTCGCCGTTTACCCTTCTCTCCGTTTCGGTATTTCAGTTATTTCGCGTAATTTTTACGAACGCTCGTACACTTATATGAATACACACGCACGTCCGAACGTTTGGATCCGATAAAAATCGGAATAATCGCCAGTGGAATCCTGGAGGCGACGCGAGAATGAAATCGTGTTTCGTTCGAATAAAACGTAGAAATTGTCGAGCGTTTAAACGTACATCGAGTCAACAATCGCGGAATCAAACTGGAGAAGAACAGAAGCGATAGAATACGTACGCCCGAAAACGTTTATCGAAACGACGCAGTATCCGGTAAAAATAACGTCAACCGAGACCGAAAGCGACCGAAAAACTACTAAACAACACTAGAAATATACTAACCTAACCTCGTCCGTGCGCGATAATAAACCGAATACGACAGAAAAAAGTCGGTATTTAGTCGCGACTTGGGGATTGTGCCCCGAAACTCGGGGCAAAGGACGAAAGTCGGTCTGAGCAAAGCGAACCGCGTGCTCGAAACGAATACGGTAATTGGCGTGTAGCGACGGGCCGGTGATAATAGCGTACGGGAAAAGCGGACGGCGGACCGATCGTTGCGTAATCGTTCTCCGGCGACGTCACGTTACGCGCGCCGCGACACAATAGAGCCGAAATAACGTTTGTACGGGCGCGACGGTAACTATCGGCGTCTATTTACGGGCGTGTCGCGCTTTTTCGAACGCTAATAGCGGCGGGCCGCGAACGGACCGTAATAATAATACGCCGGCCGTCCGTTTGGCGGCCAGCCCGGGCGATTCCGGCGTACCTCGGACGGGCAGAACGATACGTACACCGCGGTGGTTGTGTTAAACGCGTTGTTGACGACGACCGGACGACCGGTTCGCGTCCGACTGTAGCGACCGTTACGCGAGAGCCCGCCCGACGATATTATCGCGGTCGTTGTTTATTTTTTTTCGAATTCGTTAGGCCGAGTTCGGGTTATCGCGCGATCGCCGTTGAACTCGAAATCATATACGCGCGTGTACGGATAGAGTTACGCGACGATTCGGTATTGGAAACGAATAGGGCGAACGAGTAAACGACTCGCGTGAACGCGTTAAGCGCGCGATCGGAAAAACGCGAAAATAACGTTCCCGTCGCCGGGCCGCGCGATTAAACGCCGAACGTATATTATATACGCCTATCGTCCGTTCGTTTGATATACACGCGTCGTCGTGCTGAACTACCGTATTCGTTCGGTTTACGCGAAAACGCGCACGGCGTTAACGTTCGGTTAAACGTTTCGAGCGCCACGACGATTTGGGAATATATATGTAACCGCGCCGGCGTGTAAACGCTCTCGGAAGGCGTAGGATCGGGCCGGAAATGAAACGAGCTCAGCGATCCTCCCACCGTCCGGTTTATCTATATACACGTGCGTGTATAGTGTAATTGTTTCGGTTTGGAAACGACGCGAGGCTCATTGGCGACGTTTTCAACAAAACGGTCGACGAACGCTCACTTTTTTATCGACGATATGTGAAAACGACGGGAACGTTTCGCCGGTAGTCGAATACACTCGTTCGCGACCGTTCCGACGTTTTCGTTATACGACGAGTTGGATAACGTACGCGTCATTTAAACGTTTAAACGGTCCGCCGAATGTTCGATAACCGTCTCGGACCGCGTTTTGGTCCGATTGTAAATGCCGGGCGTGCGTAATAACGGATTACCGGCGGACGCGTTCGATTCGCGATATTCATTCGTGGAAAGGACGCACCACACTCTACCCGAACGAAATATTAACGCACGCGCTTTTACACGTTAGGCGTTACGATCGCCTTCGGCTAGCAGCGTGTCTCACGTTCCGCCTAGTGTTCGCTCGTAAATACCCAAGATTTATAAAAAGACGCGCGCCAAAAAATGGTCCGCGCTTACGACGTACATTCTCGTTATTGTACCCTCGACGACGATCCCCAGAAACGTGCGAGTTGTTCATTCCTTGTCCGTCCATTCGTCTACGACTTACCCGACAACCGGGCCAGCGGTTCGCGGTCATTATTTACAGTCTTCGGAGGAATTATTATTCTAATTCGCTCGCGCTTGTCGGACAATTGTCGGCGTCTAACGGGATAAAGAAACAATCGTTACCGTTCGTTTTACGAATTGTACACGGCGATTGTCGACGTAATATGAAAGAATTCATCTGTGTGTACGCGTGTTTATAAAAGGACACGGGTAAGAGAAAGTAGGAAGGGATCGGGAGAAGTATAGTTGTACAAATCCCTTTAGAAATCGTTAAGTGAATTTCCTCGCGGCCGCGGGTTACACAAGCTGCTGCTGCTGCTGCTGCTGCTGCTGTTGCTGCACAGTCTGCGCGCGCAACCCGCAAGCTTAAAACGTCCCGCAACAACGCCCCACACCATTCGTCGTAGTCGCCGTCGCAGTGCGTGCGCGCGCGCGCGCGTGTGTGTGTGTGTTTGTGTACGTGTGACCTATCACCATTGTTCGAAGAGAGGGAGTTGTTTGAGGTGACAAAGACCGACCGATTGTGTTTTTGTATTTACGTGTACACACACACACACACACACACGCGCGCGCGTATTATATTATAATATATATTACGGAGGGTGTGTGTGTGTGTGTGTGTGTAAATGCGCAACAATTAGTGTGCGTATATGGAGAGGGTGGTCGATTACACGGGTCGGTTTGTGTGTGCGAGAACGTACTATGTCCGTACGACGGTGCGTGTGTGTACATTTTTCGGTCGACGCGCGCGTGTGTGTGTGTGTTTCGGGGACGTGACACGTATATTGCTCACTTTGTCATTCTCTTTCTCTCTCTCTTTTTTCTCGAATACTTTTTTTTTTATTTACGTCTCCACTCCGAAAAGGGTCTTTTATACACACACACACACACACGAACGAATACTACATCCGAGCGTGCGCATTGGCGCACGCGATTTACCGGAGGGCTCTGTTATTGCCGCTGCCGTCTTAGACCCTTTTATTGGTACTGCACTAAGGCACCGCCACCACCACCGCTACTACTACTACTACTACTACTACTACTACTACTACTACTACAGCGACAACGACTACAATATATCGTACACGACGATATTGGGCCCGTAATTTATTTAAACGTTGAAACCCGATGGTTACGCGATGATAATAAACCGGAAAACGTAAAAAAATATTCGTCTCTCGCGCTCCTTGTCCCGGGGTCACTTGTACACGATTATGTTACATATCTCTTGTTTTCCCTGCTCGCGTGTTTGTACGCTCGTGTATATTACGTGCACCGTGCGTTAGCGAGTCTACAGTAGACGTACGTCACACACACACACACACGTACGCACGTACGCGCCGCGCCCGTGCACATTACAACGCGCTAGACCGTAATAATTATTAAGCGTAGAGGATTTTAATTTTCCGTCTCGTCCGTGTACGGTCGAAACAAAACAATATCGCCGTAATACGCGCCGCGGCGCAATTATTTTCGTCGTACACCGCCGCGCTATTTTAAAACATCCCGCCGTACGCGTGCCGAATTAATGATATTCACGGGCAGACGGTGGCATAATGCAACCTACCCGGGTATCGTTGTCGCGATAAACGGCGCTATAAATAATACTTTATCGTCGCGTTAATTATCGGTATACACTCTCGGTCCCCGAATCGGGAACGCGTTACCGGCCGACGGCGAGAACGTGACGCGAAAGTCCGGCGAACATCGAAATTATAGTGTCGTAGTTGTATGGCAGCTCTTCGCAAAAAGTGAAGAACATCGTGTCATCGGTGAATAATGACGAGAGGTGTCCTTTGGGAGTCGTTGGTATGTCGTTAATGTACATCCGGGTCGGCAGGATCCTTGGGGTTCTCCTGAGTCTGGTGGACGAATAGGAGTGTTTGATTTTGACGTGGTCAGCGTGAAAGGATTCGGTGGTATTAATAATGCCGATCGGATTGTGGAGTTTGAAGAGTTTGTGGAGGAGGCCAGACTCGGTCGAAGGCTCACGCGGAAGGCAACTACGTTTATCGATTTCTTTAGTAGTTGAACGTACGAGAAAACCTATATCGGTAACGCGAAAAAGATCCGGTAGATATTGTCCCAATGTTTCCGAAAACGAATGGGGTGTTGTGTTCGTGTCGCGTTTCAAAAAACCGTATATATATATATATATATATATTTATACCGATTTAGGTATATATTCGTTTATTTATAATTCACGATCAATTAGTTTTACGTATTTCAACAAAACGTTTGTCGTAATTACGCGCGTTAATATAATTAACTTTAGAATATTTTATAACGGACGTACATATATATATATATATAATAAATACGCCGTACGCTGAAATCTTTACGCACATGGAATTAAAAAAAACTTCGTACAGAGAGTTATTCTCGAGTATATATTTATACTACGTCGTCGATTATATATTATTCGACATCAAATTATATATATATATACGTATTGTTGTAAAATATTTGAAATAAAATCGTTTTAGCCGCGCCGATATATGTATATAATAGGATATCATAAAAACAACGCGCCCGTATCGCGGTCCGTATTATCATATAAAAGTCGGAAAGTGCCACTCGCGGCGACAATGCGCTTAAAATATATACGTATACGTACGTGGTAAAATGTAACGAAATGTTATGCACCCATTGACCTACAAACTAGACAGAACTAATTAACACGCTCCAATTTAAATTTCATATATATAATATTATTACGTACGTTTATCAGTGCCGCGTGTATACATTTTATAATGGAAATTAGTTTTTTCCTCTTTTCCGAGTAGTTTAACGTGCATATATATATATTTGCTCAAAGAGATATTATGTTTCGTAATAAACGTAATTTATAAGACACGCAACAGTTATACGCGCGTATAGGTACCGTACGTATAAAATGCGCGATTCGTGTACGAATACAGTTTTACGGGAATTTTTCTTTCGACGTATTTCGCCGGTTTTCCAATTAATTAAAAACCGGAAGTATTCCGACGTTGATTACGATCAAATATATACCTTAAACTATCTAAGACTAATGTACCAACGTGTGTGCTCACGTGAATTATAATCGGTCGTTTTTCGTATTACGTCTAGACACGATACGCCTAAAATCACTAGGTAATACGCTTGGGTTTAAACAAAAGAGTCGCGGGTCGACGATACGGTTAAAAGCGAACGATAATTGCCGATCGATTTTTCGGTCGGGATTAACGGTACCGTTTTCGTAACCGTTGGCGTATACTCGCTAGTTTTATTTACGCTAGGTACACGAAACACGTTTAACGATTTCTCGGATAAAAAAACCCGTTTTTATTCGTATTTTCGCGTACTTCGAAATCGTTTCACCAAGGTCGTATTTTTCGTTTACGTAAACGCCGTATGTTCCGGCGATTCCCCATCGCCGACGCGGACATTTGGACGAAGACTTTCGGGCAACTGTCGAAACGTAAAATCGGGCAATTAAGAACTCCGTATCGGACCGTTTTACAAATGTTGCGGCGATAACGTGCGGAGGAAAAAACGTTTAATCGCGCCGTATGTTATTTGTTTCGATATTTCGTTTATCGCCCGCTAATAAAACGAAACGAACGCAACAATATCGGCCGCAACAAAAAGGCGTTCGTAGAGTAACCTTTTCAAACGTATTTTCGGCGCGTATTCGTTTATCGCCTATAAATCCGGACGCCTAAGTCGATAATAATGTATACGCCGCCGGCGTGTTCGCAACGTATGTATATATATAGGGACCCGGTACACCTCCTACGCGTGGGAAAGCGTTTGTACGCGGCGGTTCGTCGGTATGAAATTCACAAAATCCCCTACCCCGCCCTCCCGCCCACCGGTTCGGGCCAAAACGGCGCGACACGATTTCGTCGTTACCGTCGTCGTGACCCCCGGACGTCCGCCGTTTTATATATTCGATTACTCGGCCGTCGCGTGTACTGGGCACGCGTTAGGTGCGCGACTATTTTGAAAATCAGCGGCGAACCCGCGTTCGTTATTTCGAACGGAAATCGTCGTTCAATCGACCGTATCACTGCGTGTTCCATTATGTAGAGCCGCTACGTACGTAAAGTACGCGTTTACAAATTAAATCGTTTAAATTGTTCGACGTTTCGTGCGTGTGTGTACGAATGTTTAGTCGAATTATTCGAACGGTAATTGGTTTGGAAACTGACCTTGGCACTACAGTAGCGACCATGTACGTAAATGTATTCTCAATGTCATCCGATTTTGAATATTTGTAAACCGTTTAGGCCGTGGACGCCCGTATCGTTATTTAACAATTTATTACGCGCACGGCGATCGTGGGTCCCGCGCCGGTACGAACAACGGTTGTACGCGGACGGTTAGTATTTACGTTCCGGTTTCGCGAAACACGCGTTCGCCGTGCCCGTCAACACCAGCCGAACGGCGGCGGTCCACTCGGTCGAAAACGTGTCGCCCGATTCGGTGTCGCCGACGTTGGGGCCGATGGTATTTTGGTCGCGCGCGCCCGCTAACCAGCCGACGCCGATCCGAATTAAACGCGCGACCGTTATACGGACGCATACGCACATTTGTCGAACACAATCGTGTTTATTCCGTTCGACCGCGGCAACGTTTCTCGTGTATTCAATCTGAATATCGTCGTCGGCTTTCTTTCGTTTTCGTTTTATATATAATAATACTTGAACGGTACAATTCCATACGAATATACGCGTACGCGCGTGTAATACAAAGAAATCCATATTGTTATGTTTCGTACTACGCATTTTCATTTTACTATATACCAAACGAAACACGACCGTGGTCTGTATAAAAAAAAAAACTATTCGATACGAGCGGCTGTTTACATATATATATATATCGTAGGTATTGTACCGGTACGTTCGTTTGTTCGTATCAATATTAATTGTTATCGGGAGGGTGGAAATAACGTGGAAAGCCATGGACGCCGGTATTCGCGTTTTCGAAATAACGTTTAAAAAGTCCGGGCCACGGTGGACGTCGATCGGAACGAGTTACTTGGACGGATATTTCGGAGTTATTATCTATTCGCCAAAATGGGAATCGTCAATAGTCGGCGAAAACCGTTTCGACCTACGTCAATCGTTGAACGATACGACGAATGTCGGTCGAAACGTTACGAAAATACGAAACCGTGGTCCGTGTTGTCGCGACTGTTTTACTCGTACGCTAAACGGATAATACTACGAAAACGTAATAAATGGTATCGAATAACGTACCGACCGATTATAAACGATTCGCCGCTACCCGGCGCGTAATGTGTGCCGGGATGGTGGCTCGAAGGCGGGCGCGCTCCTACGCGAGAAACGTATTGGCGAACAACGGTTAAGGGACCACTTCGCTCGGAACCGGAACGAAATTTGGAAAACGCGTTTCGATTAAACGGACGGATTTCGCGTACGGCGCCGATTTCAATGAGCCGAAAACGGAGCCCGAATTGAAAAAAAATCGAATAACGTACGACGTCCCTCCCCCACCCCCCTCACCGGTCGTTCGACTTTGGACGTTTGCGTTTTCGTGCGTTTTACGTTGCCCGGAGCACTTGCCGGGGGAAATAAAAAGGCCGCGCCGAATTTCTCTACTACGGCGTCCAAAAAATCACGTCCGAACGCGAAAAACGGTTAAGCCGACCGGTAATCGAATTAAACGTTCGTATTTCACCGTAGAGTTTCCAAATTCGCGATACTCTATATGTGTATATATATATATATATACGACGTTGTCTAAAGTTTATAGCTCACGGTCGCGACTATAATAAATTGATTATTACGGGGAGGTGGTGGTGGCGGTTCAAGTTGCCGATCGTCGTCGTCGTCGAAATTTGTTTTCCCGCACATCGAGAGAACGTCGGTATCGATCGCCTTCGTCCGCTTGGAATTCCCGTAATACGCACGTAATATATAGACGGCATAATATACGTTCAATCGACGGCGTTATTTACGCGTTTAATAAGTAGGCCCGTCCGATTTCTAAACAATCGAATTTAATAAAACGCGCTTAGGGGTTATTACTCGAAAACGGATACTTTTCGAAAGTATTCGGAACCACCGAACTCGGCAAAAGAATACGTATATATATATATATGTACGGACGCGAAGAAAATGAAGTTAACGGTCGTAAAACTTTTTTTCGTAATACACGCGCTTCGATATTCGGCGAATCGTTTTTGAACGTCGCTTGGTTTTCAAAATTTACGTTCGTCGAAAATTCGAACGAATTTATTCGCGTTTTTCCCGAAAACGTTCGGCCGGTCGCCAAAGTGTTTTCGGGCGAGCCCGAGATTGCAAACGCCGAATACGACGGGCCGTAACGTACGCGCGACGACATTTTTCGTTCACGTCTTCGGGGTCACGTTACGGAAAAACCACTATCGTATTTTCGGTTGGGCTCTATACCGGACGTCCGAATTCGACCGATTTCGTTTCAATGGCGTTCCGATTAGTCGTGGAGCGCGTGATTTAGGCGTCACGCGCACGCCATCGACTTGTAAACAAACACATTTAGGAACGTAGCGTATAATTATTGAGCGATTAAATTCCCGGCACGATAATTTACCGTAAAAAAAACGTCGAAAATCGCTATATACGCGGGGAAAACGACGGTTTAATTTACCCACGCGGCATTTGCTAGCGTACTGGGGATCGAATAATCGGCGCGAGAAAATTTCGGGTGAAATTGGAAATCGCGTCGAGCCGTGTGTTCCGGTACAATAAACGGTATTATTGCCGACTACGCTCGTGGTCCGCCCGTCGAGCGAACGAACCCCCCCCCCTAGTTTTTCTCGTCGGCGAGTTCTCCAAATACTTTCGTTCGATTCGCGTACGGCGTCGCCGAAACGAAAACGGACCGGCAAATGGGATTGTTCCGTCGCGCGGGCCGGCATCAGTGTACGGACGCGAACGTTTCGGAAGATAATAACCGTAAGCGTCGTATCGCCCGACGGTGGTTCGCGCCGCAGTCCTGGCGCTATAGAGTGAGGGAAAACTCGGCGTAACGGTCGGACCGTACACACGCGTTATCCGTAACCCGAATCGTATACATGTGTATATATATATAGGCGAAACCGGGACACCAGGTGCGGCAGCGTTTCGTAATACATACACATATATACCGTTTACCCATTGTTCCATGTCGTTATTGCTTTATGTTCGTTATGGCGTAATTGTTTTAAACCGATAATTGTCGCGCCACTCGTCGTCGTCGTCGATCGATCGATTTTAATTTTTTTTTTTTTTTGGACGCAGCCGAAAACCCATTCCGTAGTTCCTCCCGTTCGATTACGCGTCCCTCGTAATAGACGGCACCTGATTAAGGGGGCCGAGCAGGTAAAATAGCGCGTTTGGAGAGTAAAACAAATATATATATATATCGACCGCGTTCGCTTATACCGTATTCTACGAAAAATTAAAATAGCGGACCGAGATTTTTTTCCGATTCTTTCGCCAACTCGGTCGATTTATTACGCTAACTGTAATCGATATAGACGGAGGGGGGGCTCACGATTGTATCGATTTATACGATCGAACGATACGCACGAGAGATATATCGTAAAACGTACAATATAATACCGGTAACGAATTTTTTCTTTACGGAAGTACCTGAACTGCCTGTATCGTTCATCTCGGACGTATTTGCGCGTACACCGGAGAGTAACAATTATTAAACGATCTTTCAGATCTCCTCGTTTAATATATTCTCTACTAGTCCAACGAAATTGTTAAACAAATGCGTTGGATTCGAAAAGTAACGGTACGTTTTAGATTTTCGTCGATAATCGTAATTAACGGCGGCGGGAGGGAGGTGATAGGGAGACCTAACCTATCGGCGGTTTCAAACTGACGTTCCACTTCGAATATTTTTCGTTATTTATTCGCGTCGAAATGTTCGTATATTTACCGGTCAAGTACAGTGTAGAAACGACCCGTGACGCGGCACCGCGTGCCGAACTCGCGGCGCGAAAAAGCGGTTCCGTTCGATTAATGGAACGACGGACGCGCGTTTATTATTTTACGTTTCGGCGAAACGAAACTTAAACACGGAAGCTTTCGACAGCGGCGGCGTCCTCCTTTCGAACATCTCGACGATAAAAAAAAAAAAAAAAATACTATACGGTTTTTACGCGTTACGTCATTTCCCCGGGTTTTTTTTTTCGATTACGTAATTTCCACCGGAACCGACGATTATAATAGGTAGTCGCTCGACTGTCTGTTCCGCGATCGCGCTTAGCGAAAAATTTTCCGCTTCCGACTAACTCGCCGCGTTTACGAATCGTCGATAATAATCGCGATTCGCGTGATCGATTTCATTTCGCAGCGACGCCCCCCCCCACCTAGCCTACATATTTATACTTTAATAACACTCTCCTTTATACGCTGTATTACACACACGTATGTACGCGTTTTCAGCGAAATCTGTCGAGCGGGGTGTACCCTCGCAATAAATTAACGCGGCGGTTAAAGTGAAATATTGATCCGAGGGGTGGAAATCACGAGGGAGCCATTTCGAACGTTAGACGGCGTTGGTTAAACATTTCGTCAAAATCCGTTTTCGCGTGCCGCTGTGTGTACAAATAAAATGGCTTTCCGCGGGCGGATTACACCGCGCGTTTATTATTCGCGAATTATACGCGTATATATTTTGTTTTTCGGACCGCCGAGCTGGGGCCGTCCGTGCCCGCGAACGAGTCCGCGCTCGGCCCTTCCGAGGCGAGACTAACGACAACCACGACGTCCGGGCGCGTGAACGTTGTTCGGATTTCCACCGTTCGTCGTCGGCGCACGTAATTCAACAATTAACGCGCGTACTTGCCGATATACGACGGTCCGTGAACGACGACGTATATTATATATATATAAATTACTCTACGAGCGCGGCGAAGTACGTCGGCCGTTTTAACAATTGAGTTGACGACGACCACCCGATAGATAGGGCGTAATTACGGGAATGAATCGTTACGAATCGGACGGGAAAATGATCTTCGTCGTCGGTAACATTGGTAGGCGTTTGACGTGCGCGGGCTACGAAATACGTAAACGGGGCGCGAACGCGGGAGAACGCGCGAACGGTCGGAAACGTTTATCCGGCGGATCCATCGGCGTGTTTTCTCCGTAACACGTGTTCGGCGATTGCCGTTTTCACGTCCCGACGGCCGTGTGCCGCCGCGTCACTAACGGGTCTTACGAGCTTTTCGGTTTTTACGAGTAATTAACGGCGGGGCGGGGAGGTTTCCTCGTCCAATTTCCGCGTATATATATATATATATGTAAGTACACGTATTCGGAAAATGGACCACCGCGGTACGCCTCGACTGGAGGGACGTGAGACGTGTTTGTACACAAATTTGCGTACGGTTTCGCGCTCACGTATATCATCACGAACCGTCTCTCACGTTCCTACCTGTCACGGTGTTGTACGTACGTATCAAAGGGTTTTATTAAGAGACCGTACGTTAAACGCACTCGTACCGTTGTATTATATAAAAAAATTACGATAGCGATAAATCGTTGAAATACGACGCACCACCGTCGGCTATTATTCGTAAAAAACCGCTCCGCTGGCCCGTATCCGTTGTTGTCGCTGGCGGACGGAGCGCGCATCTTCTACGTAACTTCCCGTTAACGAGACGGATACGCCGGTTGGAATACAAACGGCCGATAGTTCTCGACGATGGCCCGTCGTCGGGGCGCGTTCGACCAATAATATCCGACGCGGTCGCGTTTCGTCTTATTTATGGAAAAAACGGCGACGAACGACCGGTTTCGAAAACTCGGCCAACACTCGAACCGTCGGCCGCGCGGTACAAAATACTTCGACGAAAATACTTCCGGCGCGTCCGTAAAACACGTGCGTATCGCCGTCCGTTCGTCGAACAAAAACACGCGCGTTTTCTAGACAGATACGGCGCACGTAAGAATTACAGAGGAGGACGAACTTCCCGACTAGCCGGCCGTCCCGTTTTGGTTTACCACCGGTACGTTTTTGTTTCCGTTCGTGTTTCTCGCCGTTGTCCGACTTATCGTTCACCGTCAAAACCGGCGTTTTATTATATTCGTTATTCGTCGCCGTCGTTTAATTGTTTTATCTCGCGAAACCCGCAGACGGCGGCGACCGCGGCCGGTGTTGGCACGGTGCGGAGGAGTGAAAACGCTAAATCGCGCAAATATTTACCTTCCCGTTTCCGCGCCACCAGCCGGTATAAGGGCGGCAATTAACGTTTCGTCTAAATTCGTAAATGGAACGCTCCGTTTTTTTTTTTTTTTTTGACGATCCGCCCGACGTTACGCGTTTTTGTTTTTCTTTTCGGGTGGACGGAGGTGTTTAAGTACACGTCGTGCCGCGAACGTTTCGAGCTACGCGGATCGCGCGCGGGACACAATCGAAACGGACGGACGCCGATTGTTGTACACGGTGGTTTTTCGGACGGCGGAACATTTCGCTTTAAAAGTAAAACGGCCGCGGCCGACGTGTCGTATTATTTACGAAATCGAACGTTTCCCGTTAAATCGCCCCACTCGAAACGCTAACCAACGGGACTTATCCTGGACGTTATCTCCGCGACGGGTCTAACGCGATTTCCGAATTTCTTTTATACCGCCCGTTTCCGCGGCGCGAAACGTGTTCACCGCGCGTAAATGCGCCCGGCAAATTTCACGTAACGATTGTTACCCCGGGGGTACGTCGTTGTATATAATACGTATTACTCCCCGATACGGCTTTTCGAGTAAACCGTGCGTGGCGCGCGGAACTTTGATATTATATAATTAATTTTCGTGCCCTCGGCGCGCGCTTATGTACGCACATACATGTGTGTGTGTGCGCGCGCGCATACGGAAGAGAGAATTCTTTAATATTTCGCCGTCGGAGAGTGTTAGGGCGAAAATTTCGAAACGTTCCGTATAACGTGCGCGCCGGATATTCGAAAAATTCGCGCGTACGTACGTAGGCGGTATAATTATTTTTTACCGTACTTTCGATTCTCGTATTTATACGCGACCCGCGTACCGACGGATACTCATACCTCGAACCGACGTGCAGTTAGTATTTCTCTTGGAGTTTCGACGACCACCGTCGTTCCACGAAATCGAACGATTTTACGAAGTGTCGGGTACTTTATTTTTCGATTAAATTTCGTCCCGGCAACGAAGAGACGCTCCGATTTTCGCGCTATTTTCCGCCGACGAATCGTTTCGTACAGTCGGCGGTATTTTACCGGTTCGACGATTTTTTCGTTTTTTTTTTTTTTTTGGTAATTTCCCCGGCGGGC